>OMLM01004570.1:2488-41353 GCA_900302695.1 Helostoma temminkii | reverse complement strand
GGGGGGGGGGTTCTTGTCCTCCACAACAATCGATACTGATATGATATTCATCTATCTGCCACTGTTAACCCTACCCTCCAGCTCCCTTCAACACAGAAATTCTGTCAAAGTTACCTGCACACTGTCTGGAAGAAGAACAGCAGAAGGACAGCAGAGAGAAGTGCAATTAAGAAGAGAGAATGGATGGTTTGAGGACTTGATGTGGTACTGCTGGAGCAAAGAGGAGCAAAAAGACTCAGACTGTGGGAAATTCAAATTAGGCCCCAGTGCACTGATTGTTGTGGGGGGACAGCACAATGGAAGTGCCCTGCCAATGTTTGTCTTCACTTTCAACCAGGCATGCCTCTGTAGTCCTTAGCATATAGAGCAGTACCCTGCTCAGGATGGAGGTGGAGGAAGAATGATGAAGGGATAGAAAGAGAAGCAGGTGGATAATGCAAAGATGCTTTGGAGACAACAAGGGAGAGGAGGAGGAGGAGGGAACTGGAACTGCCACTGTCAAAGGACACAGTGTTTTACAGCTTGATGTACAGGCACTAAGAAGGTCCAATAAAATTTTTACAACAGGCCTCCTCTTTGTAGGCAACCACACTTGACACTGTATTTTGTAAAATGCACAGTTAACTGCAACTGGATGGCAACTTTCACCTCACTCAAGTTGCCCTTGTCTAAACACACACAAACTTACATAATAGCAGCTTCAGACTTGTAATCACACGAGACAGACAGTTGAGAAAGACCGATAAAGGGGAATGATAAAAACACTGGATTGGAGAGTATATCTTACAGGGATGAAATACTACAGCTAAACTGCTCTGTACCTTGAATATTAAGTAATGCACATTTGGAACATCATATATGTTAAATGTAAGTATATAACTATAATACCAATATAAATTCTACTTAAATAAAAATGAATAAAAAGTCAAAATACCTGGAAACTGAAGCCAAAAGGGAACCAGTTTATAAAACCCATCTGTAGCTGTAAGGTTACAATTACACCAGCACTTCCAGAGGTCTGTACCTAAAGATAATTAGACACTTACATTTATTGTATTTTTAAGAGTGTGCTTCTTCTCTTAGTCATTTATATGTGAGAGCTGCGGCATTTACAACCCCAATTCCAAAAACGTTGTGACCCTGTGTAAAAAAAAAAAAGAAAGAAGAATCCATTGTTATAAACCCAGTTTTTGTTCACAATAGATAATAGAAAATGTATCAAATGTTTAAACTGAGAAAACATCGGGGCTGTGTTGACAGTGGTGTAGCATCCCCTCTTCTTTAACAACAGTTTGTAAATATCCGGGAACTGAGGAGACCAGTTGCTGGAGTTTTTGGAGAGGAATGTTGTCCCATTCTTTCCTGACATAGGATTGTAACTGCTCAACAGTCCGGTGTCTTCTTTGTTGTATTTTGTGTCTCAAGATGGTCTGCAGGCGGCCAGTTCGGCACCTGAACTCTTCTACAATGAAGCCATGTCTGTCAAGCCTGTCATAGATGCAGTATGTGGTTTAACATTGTCCTGCTGAAATATGCAAGGCTTCCCCTGTAAAAGACCATGTCTAGATAGAAGCATATGCTGCTTTAAAACTTCAATATGTCTTCAAGCACTGATGATGTCTTTCCAGATGTGCAAACTGCCCATCCCATAGGCACTAATGCATCCCTTTACAGTCAGAGAGGCAGGTTTGAACTAAGCATGGATAACAAGCCGGAAGGTCCCTCTGACCATAGAATAGTTTTCCACTTTGCCACAGACCATTTTAAATGAGCTTTGGCCCAAAGAAGACAGCAGCTTTTCTGAAATGTGCTCATATATATATTATGTACTGTATATTATGATAGTAAGTAAGTAAGTAAGTTTTTACAATTTTATGTTGAGAAACATTAGTTTGAAATTGTTTGACAATTTGTAGACACATCACACAGATAAGTATCCAAGTATCCCAGTAATCCCATTCTGTTTTTATGTATACTTTACACAGTGTCCCAACTTTTTTAGATAGGGGGCACTTTAATAAGTGTTTGGAGGGGTGAGATGTGGAAATTAGTTATGATTTTGTAAGGTAGGTGAGCGAGAATCAGAATTTCTCTTGGTAAAAAAAAATATACTTAACATAGCTTGTTTTTGGGTGCTGCAAGAAAAGCTACAATTGCTTTTGACACTCACCTGAGGTCAGATGGTCATGATATGAAACATAGTTCTTTGATATCTCTGCTGACTGAGACTCTTTTTTTGACACACATATGCACACATGACCGTTCCTGCTACTGTAATGAAAGAAGCAAAGAGAAGTCATTCTGTGAAAGTGAGCTGTCCTGAATGTGTGCATACATGTATATACGAGTACACACATACACACACCTACACACAATGTTAATGCATACCCAGCCTCCCTCCCTTAATAAATGACATCAGATGCTGTCTGCTAATTCCCTGTATAAGAGAGAAAGAGCACTGCACCATGGCTCTGCAGTAAGCTCCCAGGGATGACAGTTGCATAAAAAGGCATGAAACAACCTGCCAGGCCTTCCTTCTTTCTTCAGGCTCCTTTACAAAACAAATCAAGATAAGGGCACTTGAGGTAGGTAAGAAGAAATAAAATACAGCAAAAACAAATAAAATAAGAATTGAACCATACTGTAAATACATGCTGTGCTACTGAAATGCAATAATTGCTATTGCAAGAATAGCAAATACTGTACATAAAGTCTGTACATTGGTGCCACTCGTTGGTAAGGTGCTGTATTTGAAGTTCATAGCCATGCAGCTAAACAGTAGACTTAGTATTTGCAGCTGTGTACACAATACACAGCGAGAAAATATTTTGTATTTTAGGAGTATAGACCAGAGTAATTATAAACACACTGTAGTCTTGTATATCCGCATTGGATTTTCTTAAAACATGCCGTTTTAACTAGAGACGTAAATGAGTAAACTTTTAAAAGATAAAGTGGGTAGTTACATGACATAATATATACTGTAGTACCGTACTTGTCTCAAACAACACACTGATCTTTGGTAGGAGTGGTGCTGGTGCCAAGTCCAACAAAAGCAAATATTTATCATTTGACAACACAGTTGCTTGGTATGTGCAGTGTATGTAGATGTATGTCTTTCTCCTGCTCCACTTTAAAAATGCCTCTGGGGTATGGGGTTGTGGGAGGGTGTTGGTGGTATGCCTAGTGTGTTTGCTGAAGTATTTGTTTTGTTGTTTTTATGTTTTTGGCATATTTTCAGCCTGTACACTCTTCTTACCGTAAGCAATGTGCCGTTTTTGTTTGAACACCTGTTCACATATTGTGTGATCGACAGTGATTTGAAAAGAGCCTCTTTCATCTTGCTCCATTCATTACTTAGCCAATTTGATTCTGCCTTTTTCAAGTGGGGAAATTCTTCATACGCTGTGTACTTATTTTGCAGGATTTCCGTAATTGTATGTGTGTGCAAGAGCCTGCAGTGCTGTCATTTCCCATTTTCCATTTTTAATATGTGATGTTTATGTAAGATTGGTGTGATGACATTGAATAACCCAGTTTTCTGTCTGTATCTCCATCTTCTAGGACCGAGGCATTGGGAATACTTCTCTGTCCACATTTGGTGTAGCTCAGGCGGTGTTGGAGATTATCCTCATGTTGTATCCTTTGACTGACCCCTCTTTTGTCTGTGGCTGGAGTAGCGTGCTCCATGGCCAAGAGCAACGTTGTCCAGCCAGCTTTGTTTACCGAGGACATAGTTCAGCCAGACACCTTCCGGAAGACATGTTCTGCTATTTTGTCACCTTTTATTACAGCTGAAAAGGTGCAGACTTGGCATACCTAAAACAACAGCTCAGTGAAGCTGCTTTTGCACCAACACACCAGTGGGTTTGGTCCTTAATTGATTTGCTGAACAGCTACTTGATGGTGTCCTCTGTCGTTGGCTTCTACAGCCTGCGAGTGTTTGAGGGACTCACTCCCAGGAAGGATGACACTACCATGACAACGGTAAAGATGAGATGGAAGGACAGGGGGTCGGGTGATGTGGGAGCAAGGGTGCTGAGATTGCTTCTGAGGTGCTGATGTGTCTAGGACCCCCTGTGTTTAATCTGTTTCCTCTTTTTTACTCTCTCCTGCCTTCCTCCACACTCTGAACTCCCACTGCTCACTAATTCCTCAGGGCCCATCAATGGCTTTGGTTGATCTGTTCAATATTTGTTTGTAGGTTACACAAACACTGGCAAAGTGCAGGCTCCTTTCTTGTAGATCAGAGGGAGAGTGGGGTTTTGGGGTAGTTTGGGGGGGGTGAGGATGTGTGCTCTGTTTGGCCTACAGTGGCACCTATTCACTTGGTAATGAGTTTGGGAGTGGTGTGGCTTGTTAACTAGCCATGGCGCTCCTGTGAAAGGACTTGAAAGAACAATAGAGAGAACCTGGTAATGAGCAACTTCAGAGGTACTAATTGTACAATATGTGGAACCAATTTAACTAATTTTAACATCAAGTGGTGTGTGTATGTGTGGGCAAGCCACATTTGAAACTGTTTTTCTGTTAATGTGAGTTTTCTGTGTTCGAGAGATCTGAAGCTTGGTCTGTTGTTATTTTTTTAGATCATTGGTTGCTGTGTGTCAATCTTGGTTCTGAGTTCAGCCCTGCCAGTGATGTCCAGAACTTTAGGTGAGTACAGATGCATCTTTGCTTGCCTGTATTAGGTAGGGTGAGCATGTTAATTTACATATTCACACCTATCCTGTGTGCACAGATCAGATGATTAAACCAAAAACTTGACATTTTTGGAAATGTTACGGCTGACAGAAGATTAATAGCACTCTCAGCACTTCAAGATCACTAATGATTGTTTCATATAAACAAAAATGTAGGAAAGAGCTGAGAGTACAACGCAGACAGGAAAAATGGGGAGTGTGTGTGTGTGTGACATGCTACAAAGATTTGCAATTATAAGACATATGCTTGAGCCACTAGGCCACCAGTGTGCTCCAGGTTTTTGGACTGATCAAACAAACAAGATATAATGTGCCAATTTGTGAGCTTTATGTAACGTGTTCGATATATTTTTTATGTTTAGATCTATCCAGTACAGCTTGTGTCTCAATTTCCAGTCTTCATGCTAAGCTAACTGGCTGGTTTTGTGGCACATGTTGTGAGAGCAGATGCGGGCAGTACTGATCTTCTGAATATCAAGAAAGTACATTACATACATTGCACGTATTTGCCAAAATGCTGACTACGTCTTAAAGAAAGCTGTAGGTTGAACTGAATTTTAAGACATGTCAAAACAACCTCACAACAACCAGAAAAAGTAAATGCTCCTCCCACCATGTCTGTTTTCAGTGCCACTACCACCACCACACCATTAAGGTTAGCAAGTTGAATTCTCCTGTAGTTTCCCATAGTGATGTTAGAAAAGAGTGTAGGGAGAAGGGGTAAAACTGACAGCAGTAGCACAATCACAATGGCACTAATAAACATGCAGAGTGCGGAGCACAGCTGTTCAAATAGCACCACTCAGTGTGTGTGTGAAAGAGACCAACAGAGTGGGAGAATGGGACAGAGCAAGCATACAGTGACTCATTGGGAGCTTTACAAAATATCAACAGGTTCTGCTTTGTGACACTGAATAGATGAAAAGGAATAAATGTATGAGGCAGAGTTGAAGAGAAAAGGCCTCCCAGCAAAAGCAAAAAAAGACACGTGGAGAGTTGAGTGTGACAAAGTGAGATGTTGAGAGTCAAGGAAGGGTTTTGTGTGTTGCTGTGTCAGCGTGGGACACATGCACTGTGCTGTACAGTACAAGAGAAATGGAGAACTGTGTGCTGCAGCACAAACATACTGAATTCTGTCTATTTAACCATGTATTTACACATATCCTTATACCACATCTAACTAGTTCCTGTACAGGTAATGGTAATGGTAATGGAAAAGCTGTCATAACGTTGTTGAGTAGCTTAACCTAATTTAACCTAACCTACAACATTAGTTTTATTTAAGATTATATAAAAAGAAGAAATCTGCCTGTATTGAATTGAAATGACCTCAATTTAATTAAGCCCATATTGTTATCTACTGCTATGTACCCATCTACAAGTAATGCTATGACTTTATTTGGCTTGGATTGTAACAAAGGCTGTGTGTTTTGTGAGGCACTTATTGGCTTTATTACAAAGGTTACACTTTTTTTAATGTTTACTTGTTACTCGTTCATGGATACATGGTTTTCTATTGTGATTTTTAATAGTCTTAACGGGAATTACACAATATTAACTTTGGCTCATACACAAAAAAATCTCTCTTCCCTGTAATCGGGATGAATCAGATGTGGTTTTTGGATGCATGACCAGTTGCGAGCTAATGTCTGCCACCGTGCCCCTGACATTTTAACTGCCGAGCATCTTTTTACCCCCAATTAGATTTTCTCAAATTACCAAACCAGGTTCAAAACCTTTGGCATTAGAAATTAATTTAGCCAGACCACAGTGGCAAGCTGTATCGACTGGGGTCTCCATCATCTCTCTCCTTGTCTCTTTATGGGCAATTTTGTTAAAGGTCCTTGATGCTTGCAAACTGCTTACTGCGGCTGTAAATACATCTCTCTCAGACTCTCAATCGATTGACCAATCTAATTGAGGTCGTGAGGATGTTTCGAGAGAAGTAGAATATCCAGAGACTCATGCTTCTACAGTCTAACACATGTGAATATGACTTTTACATGCAGATTACTGATTGTCATGCAGCATAGGTTGAACATATTGATGCCTGAATGTTGCAGGCTGAATTAACACCTCAACGAAGATAATGCCATTAGTAACATTAACTACAATTGTATGCAGCAGATAATTGAAAGCTTAATTATCTCCCTGCATGACTTTGTTATTGGATGTCACAGTTAGCTCATCCTGCGGTAGGGTGCTGGAACATGTGGATTGGCAGGACAAAAGGTATAAGCAGGAATACAATAGGGTGTTGATGGCTTTCCAGGTAGCATGTGATCATCTGTGACAGATGGTTTAAAATCACTATAGGAGCGTGGAGTTAAGAGAAGCCAGAAGGAGAAACTGCATCTTTATCTCTGTCTGTAGGTCCTCTGAGAGAGATGACCTCTAACTGCTGACTACCTTTGCTACTATATGTAGATCATGTTGTCCTACAATACTGCTAACCAAGACAAGCCAAGTCATGAAAATAAGCTTAAACCTTGTAGCCCAGATTTGTTTGTCTCTATCATGTAAGATTATTATTTTGAACATTGCCAATTTTGTGGCAGAATTATCAACATATTTATACTTTAAAACTTAAGAGTGTAAAGAAATTAAATGTACTGGAAATATGAGGTGAAGGGCGCTTTTAACAGTAATGCCTTTATTTTCGGTTTGTTGTTTGTTTTTATCCTTTTTCACACTGATAACCTGTAAAGCACATGAAATAGTTATTTGTACGTAAGCCCTTCTTTCACATTGAGCTTTTGAACTTGTTGAAAGAGCTGGACCATTGGAAAGAGACATTTCAAAGTGCCTTAATTGTAGACAGAAGAGACATTGCAGCCCCATGCTTTTGTTGTGAAGAATTTTGCTTATGAACACAATACTTATCTTGTCAACAGGGAACTCTGCAAAATGAATTCTGTGTTGTCTTGGGGTTTTGTTTATTTTCTGGAATTTGCAAAGATTCTGAGTTTGATGGCAAAAGCCTTGCAGTTATCACACCTTTTTGCATGTGTGTCAACTTACTTTCTAAACTAGTTACTTTTTGTGCCTCTTCGCTTTTCACAGGTATCACCAGGTTTGATCTCTTGGGAGACTTTGGGAGATTTAATTGGCTGGGAAACTTTTACATTGTTCTGTCATACAACCTGCTGTTTGCGGTGGTGACGACACTCTGTCTTGTGAGAAAATTCACCTCAGCGGTGCGGGAAGAGCTCCTAAAGGCATTAGGTAAATATATTTATGTGTTATTCATGTGTCCTGTCCTCCATGTTCTTTTGTGGAATATGCAGCAATCTATCAATTTATCATTGTAACTGATGTATTTCATCCTGATTTGGAAGCTTAAAAAATTTGGTGTGAGACATTGATTGCACAAACGTAAACTGTAGCTTTGTAGGGAGATAGTGTTTATTTCTTCAGACGGCACAACCTAGAGTGACAACATGGAAGGAACTGCAACTCCAGAAAGATCCTGTGTGCTCTGGGACTGACTTGTGACAGAGAATGGGGCTAGTCTCAAAGGCTTGTGGTGACAGGCCCTGGGTGTTTGATACACAGGGTGGGATAGGGTTAGAAAATGTCAGACAGAGGCACTGAGGGAAAAAAAGCACATCAATACCTCTGTCTAAGTGAAAGTCTGAGTCGTTTTAATGAGATTTCTTTCCCTTATCTCCCCTTGCCCAGGTCTGGATAAATTGCAACTGTCAAACAGCCCCACAGACCCTGAATCTGGGAAACTCTCGGCCAATGGGCATCAGAAAACTCTGTGAAAGGGACGATAGATCAACACATACATGCGCGCGCGCACACACACACACACACACGCACACACACACACCTTAGCACAGCCAAAGGGAGATTTCGACAATACTGCCTGACTGCTGAAAGGTGAAAGGGATTGGAAAGAACTTAATAAACCCAGGCAGTGTCTGACGGATTCTGCAAATGGAGGCTGAGAGCAATTTAGCTTCGTGACATTCCATCTTCTGCGTCTCGGATGGAAGCTGGGCAAAGCAAGGGAAGAGGCTGAGGAGTGAAATAGACTGGCATCGCTGCAGTGACCTTGATGCTGACCTTGACCGTGACTGTGACTTTAACGCACCACACATCTCTTGCTCCAGGGGCACACCCCGCCCTTTCTTTTCCATCACCCTGCTCCTCGTCTGAACTCAGTATAGTTATTAGACCACCACAGTTCACTTATTGGTTTTTTTATGTCAGTATGTCCATGGTATTTGGTCTGAACACGGTCTTCAGTCATCAGTCTTTGATTGTCATGGTATAATAAGGATTCACTTTATCATTTTTGATTCATTGAAGCTCAAAATGTGAATAAGAAAATGCGCTTTGTGAAGTCATTTATTCACTCATCTCAGCCAGAACATGAAACTGCGCATTATCAATACAGTTCAATCAATCAGATTTTAGCACGTTCTGTCATTTGTTTTTTATTTGGCTTTACTGAAGTGCGCTTTGACTTTGTTGATGATGTCATTAGTTTGTATGAAGTAGGGTAAGAACTTTTTTTAGGTGCTCTAGATTTGACTTGAGCTACTCTACAAATGAAACTGTATGAGAGTTTTATCGTCTTCAGTTCCAGTGAGCAGAATGCTGATCCTGTGGTTGTATTTCCTAAAATGTTATTATGCACATGGTAAGAAACCGTCACATTTTTGCTCATCCCAAAAAAATATTTTAAATTCTCAGTGCACAGGAAAATTCATCACTTTTGACATTTTTGTAAATGTTGTATTTATATGTACATATAATATTGTCTTTCATACCTCTTTTGCATTATTTGGATGTAAATATTGGGCTCTCATTGAGCCTTCTGAGGGTCTGACTCACTAAGCAATCTGTATTTTGTTGTACAATTTCTTTTTACAAACATGGTACGCTAATGCAAACCTGTAACAGTCTTTACAGTGCAAGAGTGAAATTATGTGCAACTTTGCAGCCGGTAGAAAGACTTGGTGACACAGGCCCCATTTACATGTTGTTGTCTTTGCTGCATAATCTTGAACTGTGATGTTCTCCAGAACCACCTTAAATGCCTTATATGACAAGCGTCCCACGGGCTTATTGTTAAGGTTGTTTCTTGTTCTGTGTAGTTTCCATACATATACACATGTATATGTACATGTACATTATTTGTCCTTAAAAAGTTCCACTGTGATTCCTTTGTTCACCATTGAGTTTCTAGTATAAAGCCAGCGGGAGTAACATACACATTTCTTTTTTGCCTTGAATGTTGTTGTTTCAGTAGCTCTCATCTAGTGAGAGGCTCCGTTTTGAGATGTATTCAGTACTCATAAAACTTGAGCACTTGGTGCAATGTAATCAAGAGATCAAATGACATTTCAGTGGTGTAGATGCCATGTGTTTTTCGTGGTGAGTAATGTGACATAATCACAAACGAAAACTAAGAAAGGACATTTCAACTTATTAATGCATTTAGAACTTGTTTCTCAGGAGCTGTTCTGTTTCTCACCTGTCTGACATTGGTTATAGCTATATTACACCGACAGGATTTGAAAACACAATGACAAAACTTTGGACATTGGACTGGAATGTTTTGTAAAGGGGAATCTATACATATGATGGTTCCTACCA
The DNA here is from genome assembly GCA_900302695.1 of Helostoma temminkii. Lineage (NCBI taxonomy): Eukaryota > Metazoa > Chordata > Actinopteri > Anabantiformes > Helostomatidae > Helostoma > Helostoma temminkii. The sequence goes on along the minus strand of OMLM01004570.1, from coordinate 31,040 downwards.
TCACAAACCTAAAGCAGGACTACGTTCCTGATTTGAAGGATGTAATTTCAAGAAGTAAAAGTATTTACCAGAAAACAAAGTGGTACATCTTTTATGTTGTTTACTGCATGTCTTTAGTCGTTTTACTGATATCAGGACCATGCTGATCATTGGATGTAGTGAAGTATCAAGATAGCGCAGTGATATGGCCAAATGGAAAGGACGACTCTGTGGACCTATAACATAGAATTTAACTCTTTTGAATTTATCAATGTGTTGTACTACTTATGGGGATGAACTACAACACCTAAAGTAATCAATATGGAATATTGCAGCTCCACCATGTGTTTACATCCACTCATCTGCTGACTGTGGTAACACTGGACTCTGCGCCCTGTGGTACAAAGCAGGGGTTTAACCCCTAGTAAAACATCTCAATCATACTCCCTGCAGTAGCTTCTGAGGTGAGACCTTAGAGGGCTGTTTTCTTTTTAAGCAAGCGTTTCTGCTGTCCTTTACAGTACATTTCTGTGTTGCGTGGGGGTTTCAAAAGTTAAGAGCTGGCTTGTGTCATAGTTCAAACTGTTTTTTTTTTTTTCTGTCAGTTGGTCTGCATGTTATTTTACATGTTTCGTGAATGTACATTTTTTTATTTTTTACAATTTCTTGGTTTGCTAAATGTATGTTTGGGTACTTTGGATGTCTGTGTGTTTACAAATAAAAGTAGAAAAATGCTTCAGCCCATTTTGTTTTGTCTTTGTGTCACTCATTACACTGACAAATGATCCACTCTCGTGTTTATACAGTAGGTACACAGCTAGATCACCTTATTAGCCTAGCTTAGCATGAAGACTGGAAGCAGGGGGAGCAATAAGCCTGGCTTTGTCCAGAGGTTAAAAAATCACAGCTTTTGGTATTTTAGGCTGTTACTTGCTGTAACAAAGTTTTGGCAAACTTGGGCATGGAGAAAGCCAGACTAGCTGTTTTCCCTGCTTCCCCTCTTTGGCTTAATGAACAGACATGAAAAAGCTAATGTCTTTATATGATGCTCACCAAGCATTTTACCAAATGTGGAACTATTCCTTTTAACGCTGTTAATACGAGACATTGCAATAATTCAGACCAAGCCATGTTGCATATATTTGTACCTGGTCAAATTAGTCTTTTGTGGTAGACAGATCTGCACAGAGGACATGAAGGTTTGCTGTGGGAAGTGAAAGCCTCAAATGCCTCTAAACAGAGTTGATGGAAGAGGTGGGAACAGGAGAGGAGCACGGTGCGTCTGTGTTGTCGATGGCTGGATCTGTCAGCTTCAGTTGAGAGGCTTAAGCAGCACAGAGCTGTCAGGCAGATGGGACAGTCATAGACACCCCTCTGAATAACCTGTTAAGAGATTGAAACAAATATTAGTCCCTCAACAACATCACAAATATTTACATCTCCATTTACAGGAGGAGGACGATCCAGTAATAAGATGGTTTCAAACTGAACTGTCCCAAATAGATAGTTACTACCTTCTATAAAATAGAAGGTAGTAACAGTGCCAATAAAGTTGAAGTAGTGAAGTAAAGGCCAATTGATTGTAAAGACATCTGGACCAAATCTGGTGACAACAACCTGATCCTCTTGGTCCTCTTCATTTATCAGCAAAACAAAGGAAACACAAGCACAGTTTTGGCATTTAACTAAAGGCAGTTTTTGTATTTAGGGGCCAATGTGTTTGGTAAATGTTTGATTGCTTTATAGTCTGCACCTGTGAAAAGGTGTAAGGTTGAAAATACATCCACTGTTTGATACTCTATGTCAGGGCTGAGCCACTCCTGCCTTGTGCACAACCTTTTCACACAAGATAAAGGAAAAAGACATTTCTTTTGCACACACTCCACCCCCTCTATGGAAAATGGTACTGGCTCTAATGAAAGCCAACAATAGAGTCTTACGGAACAGCAAATCTTAATGTCTTTTCAGTTCCTCTGCTGCAGTCCAGGCGATGAAAAGCCTGTCGTGCATTATCAGACTGGTTCATGTTTTTTGTAAACACAGAGGATTATTAGCCTTCCCGTTGCCATTCATTTGGCAAAGTGAATGATCACCTCTGGAGAGATGTGTACTTTCTATGTAGCAGCTGTGATGCTGTCGTCCCTAAGCAAGCGTTAACATGCCAAGGTAAAGGCAGGGCATGGAGAAGAAGAATCAGACTAGCATAAGATATTGTTACAGGGCCATTTAATGATACAAATGGCTTATGTTTCACTAGAGTATGTCTTGTTTCTCACCTGGCTCTGTATTTGGTCCCAGTCGTTCTCCTGAGGTTCAGAGATGCTCTTTCTCTCCAGCTGCTGGAACACTTGTCTGCTTGATGACAGGGAGCGGTCGATATCATTCAGAAAAGCCTCCATGTCGGTGTGACAGTATCGGACAAAGCTGTCATTCAACTCCTGCAACTAATTAGAAAAAATCATTTTAGTAGCACAAAGGAGGCAGTTTCATTCACATACACAATGAAGTTGTGTTTTCTGTTGTAATGGCTGTGGCACGTTGACAGGGTGCAGTTGTTAAACAGCCAGATCAATAGTCACATCTCCCACTAACATGGAGGATTAATGGATACCTGCAAAAAAAAAAAACCTTTTCTGTTTCACACATATTCACATAAACACTTCTGTCTTATACACAGTGTTTAAATACATTATGAATTTCTTCAAATGAAGTGAATGCTAATTTTTTTAATATGGACATTTTAGCCACCCGCTGAGAGTTTATATTAAATCCCATAGATATTTTATACACCTAGGATGTTCAAATTTGCCAACTTTCTCAGCAATAAATAAAATATTCAGTGTGTTAGCCGTGGCAGAGTAAAGAAGGCTTTGAAATAGCATTAAGACATTCATGCTAAAACGTCTTTCTATAATTGTGATTCTACGATGTAAAATGTCTTATAACATATTTCATACTCAAATTGGCTCAAATGTAAAGACTTATTTCCATTGTTTTCCTTTTCTTCTCCCATTTGCAACAGCAGTTGCTAAGCAACAATTAATGCCTGCATATAGCTTTTCATGTTTATAACCAAAAAATATCAAGCTGAATATGGTTTAAAAGCAATATGCACTTGTATCAACGCACTGAATGTTTGCAACATTACACAAATTATATTGACTAAATCATCTCCACAATGACTGAGCAGATGTGTTGACGACCGTGAGATGTGGTTTAATGTTCTGGAAAGTAAACAGACCTAGTGCTGCTTATAACTTTTTCATTATATCATTTAATGTTTTGGTCTGTATAATGTGTGTACAGTGTAAATAAATAATCACAGTTGCTTAAAGATAAAAGTTGTCCTAACAGTACCGTACATTTATGACCTACAGTTTGACAAAGAAAAAAAAGAACACAACCGAGATGCTAACATGACGTAATATTTGATAATTCACTGAAAAATAACCTTAAACTATTAACTTATTTACTTGCAGCTCTACATTACTCAAATGTGTTGCATTGCATCTGCATTATCTGGGAAAAATAATTCAAATGTTACATGTTATTTGGCAGCACCTGTTTCCTCATATGCTCCCTGTCTCTGACCCACACAAATACAGACCACAACCCTTAGCCTTTCACAGTGACATCAGAATTGCTTTACAGCTAGGCTTTTATCACTAATTAAACAACTGTTAACCAATCAGATGGAGGGTTTTATGATCCTGGCTGACTTTTCAACAGTCAAGGCAAACACAATAGCCTCTGGTGAACTTTGCCTTGCTCCACAGTAGATGCGTACAGGACAGGACACAGAAGGGGAAAAAGAGGTGGAGCTCAGATGCGTTATCTCGCGACAGTCCATCTGGATGTCGGTAGTATCCCCCTTAATGTGTTGACTCAGGGTCGGACCTCTGGAGCAAGTAAAAATTGAAAGCTGGGCATCAGCTGATAAGATTTCTGAAACTGACCAGATACCGCAAAGTTTTCCTCTCCAGGGAACACCTGTGGCTTCATGTTATGAAGATGCTTTATTGCCTCCGGCTATCACAAGAAAAGCTGAAAGAATAGGTTTCTCCATCTCACACACGTTCCAGCCCAGCACTAACACGCCTGTTTGAATTACAGTCAGCTAAGCAAATAAGTCTTCCCCTTGAATATCAAGCCAATCAGACCTGTCAGCGCTGTGTTGCACAGCTCACAGCTCTTGAGGATCATCCTCAGTGTGACAAAAGATATGAGACAATGTCATGACCACCCACGACTACTGACACACACAACCTGAATTTGAAGTGTCTGACATTTCTATGACTCCATTCTGCGCATTTGGACCCAGACATGGCCTAATGTTTTAGAACAGTGTTAACTGGCACAGTAAATGCTGTGTCTTTGCTTATGTGACACGTTAATGCATGGTTTATAGGCGAGATGATGAGACTGACATAAGAATGGGTAGGACACTACAATCCTTGCAACACATTAGAAGTACAGCCCTCATGCATTTGTCACTTTTGCTTAATCAGCCTCTTTGAACCAAGGTGCACTCTGCATGATTGCAACACCTAAGTACACCTGCTTGTGAAGATACTGGACATACATGTGTTGGAGCCATGATTATTTTAAAGCAGCGTCAATGGATAAACCTGAATGAGAAACTTAACTTGTCTGGTTTACAGAAAACATGACCGGTGTCATCTTTGACCATCCATGGGCTCAGCTGGGGGAGGTTCACTAGGTGGCAATGTTCCCTTTTCCTGGGAGCCACCGTGAAGACATCACAAGCCTCAGAGTCAAATGACCCTGTACAGCGACTGCTCTCAAGTAAGCAGCCTTTAAATAGCTCCTCCATCAAGTCCAGTTGTTGTGTGATTTATTGCTTTCAAATAAAACGAGAACAAAGCCTGAAATGACAACCCGTGTCAGATATCCAAACACCCTGGCCAACTTCACCTCTTCACCCTTTCCCATCGAACTGAGAGGCAACTCTACACACACACACTGATCGATGAAGGAATACCAGACCCAAACAAGCACAGGAGACATTGTGCTTTTGTGTTGACCCTGGAATGTCCAGATTGTTTGACTAAAACACAAAACTCTCTCCACATTTGAGATGATTCACAAAGCATCAAAGGGGTTTGAGAGGGTGAGAGCAGGTGAAGGTGTGTGTGTGTGTATGTAGGTTAGCAGTAGGTTAGCAGTGGGGTCAGTGAGTCCCTGAAGCCAGGGTCTGAGCTCTTAAGATGTGATGTTTGTCATAGCAACAAAGACAGACACTAGATGATATATGTATGCTCTGAGGATGATTAATCCATAAGATCCTGGTGTGATCACTGCAGAGTTTAAGCCCAAACTGACCTTTGATTCGAAGAATTTGCGCCGTAGCTGTTTGTCCTTTGGGCAGATTGTTTCCTTCACACGGCAGTACCATTTTCGAGCAACATAGCCTCGCCAGCAAGCTTGAATTCTACATTCAAGAAACACATTTACAAAAAAATAAAAAATCTAATGGCACACACCCCTCTCAAAAATGTTAATTTTTCACACTGCTCTTTATAATTCCTTCTGTAAAACCTGAGCCAAAGTTGAACTGTAATGTTGGTGTAACTGTGAATAAGAATGGATGTACTATAACTTTATTAAAAAACATTAAAACTAAATTTCATGTTGTGTTTGGTGCATTTACCTAGTAGCACACTGGTGTCTGAAAAGGTGAGCAGCATCATGTATCACCCGTGTTTCATACTGCTCCCTCCTGCACATAGGACAGCACTTCCTCCCAGAAAACCTCTCAAAGGCCTGCAGACATGCTTTGTGGAAAACATGAGAGCAAGACAGCAACACCTAGAAAGAGAAAGGAGTTTTAGAGTTTATATGATGGTACACAATACCATACTGTAGAAGCTGGATGTCATAGGTCGACTGACTATATGGGTTGCTTAGTCTCCTGAGGATGCTGCTGAATGTGTATTCAGGTTTTCTGAATGTGTGCTTAGGAAGCCTCTCATTCAGTTTACAGTCTGGGCAAGTGTGATGTGTGTGTGAGCTTTAAGCCATGCTAAATCTGTGTGTATTCATGTATGCACGTGTATGTGTGTATCTGCCTTTAAGTGTTATTTGCCAAGAGGATATAGGGAGCCAGCATCACCCTCGTTGGGTCGACTGGGACCTGGACTATAGTCTCGTTCTACCTGTGAGAGGAGCTTTTTTCATTGTCTGAAAGGAGACAGCCACAACTATTGGGCTTGGCACACAAACCAGTTTACTCAGATCTCTAGAGGGCATGGGGGAGGCATATTGATTTCCCATTGTTTTCGGCCTGACCAACACACTCCATCACCAGTGAAAGGGCCCCCTGCAGTGAACAATTTCCAGGAGCTCCACAAGCCATTAGACCAGAGAAGAAAAGGCAGAGAAATTTCACTTCTCGCAACATTTTAAGGGTACAAGCTACAGTTTAGGGTTAGACATAAAATACATAGACAGAACTAAAATAGAAACCACAGGAACATTCTTCTTTAATGCTAAGAATTTGTGATTGCTGTATAGTCCACACAAGTAATTCAGAACAACTGCTGTTGTAAGCATATTTAATTGTCATATTAATGCTTGAATGCAACACACGACTGTAGCACAGCTGCATTGTTACAATATGAAGGCTTTCAGAAAAATGCCAAATTAACAAAGATTCCCTCTTGTCACTTTCCCTTGTTAGCAGGCTCTAATTAACTTTTTTTTTCCTTGAGTCAAACTAATATTTACACGTGCATCTATGGCAACTGTGCTTTGTGAGGCCGCCTATTCTAGTCCCGCATTCTTGAGGAGATTGGCATCTTAAAAGGGGATCGGAAAGGTGTAAAAGACTGAATGACCCTCACAGTAAGACACTGATTGCTACATCATCACGTCACACTTGAGTTCCAAGGCAGTATGGGTAAATTTGTACAGTTGTCTACACAGATTAGAACATACAGGAACTGCAGAGAGGGGTGGTGGTGGGAGGCTTTGTGTGTGTGCTCATGTGTATTCGGAAACACAGGTTTCCCTGAGGACAGACGCAGAACAGTGAAAACATGAAAAAAAAGAAAGACAACATATTAACAATAGCTACTGTGTTGAGGTAAATACCTGAGGCTGAATGCAAAACTTCTCCTTGCATATTGCACAGGGCTGAGCTGATTCCCCCTCCTTAACAGACCTCGCTTTGACCTGAGCCCATTCGTCCTCTGTCAATCTCTCTGCTGGGGAAGCCACCAAACCCAGCTTCTGAGCTAGAAGAAATAGTAAAACTGTAAAGACACAGATGAGTCATAAAATAAAAGCAGAGCATTTAGTTTACCTAATGTTAAAGTGGATGGAACAGGATCGAGCACATATTCTCCTTCTTGTTCTCGATCTCTTCCCTCCAGACCAGTCTCCCTTGCTCTTCCTCGCCCTCTTCCTCTGGCTTGTGGATTTGTGGGTGCTTTTCTTTTGCATTTCAGCAAAGGGTCAGAAAGTGAGAAATTTGGACGCAGCAGGCTTCGTGTGATATGGTCTTGAAAGGCAACTGAGGTGATCACCAGCTTATTGCTAGATTTAAATGTCAAGTCCTGTACAAAATAATGAAATGATGCATTAGACATTGCTTTAATTTTACAACTGAGATAAAGCACCAAATGTAGTAATGGGTAGGGTTTGCAAAAAGCAATATGTTTAACAAAATGCATTCTGAATATAGTAACAAATGCAGAGATAAATGATTGCATAGTCTAATGGAAAATGCTGTAATTGCCACAGATATATCACTAATACACCAATGAGCCTGAACCCACACAAAGAGCTTGGGCACTGTATGGACGGAAAATCGAATCTCAATTTAACGATACACACAAATAAAAAAGCACACTAATTATATTTGTAACCGAACCGTATAGAGGATTACTCACATAGATGTTTGCTATCTTGTTAGTAGAAAAACAACAGGGAGACTAAATGCTAACTGTCTCCTGTGAAACTAGAAGCTGGTACTAGCTCTACGTCTGCATTCAGAAAGTCTAAACTGTACATAAAAAAGGAAGCCTGTACATACATACATCGTTTTTTAATTATAACATTTTCATTAAGTAACAAAATAATAAAGTGGGTTGAAAAGAAGCTAAAATCCGAACCTTCCGCATTGCCATCCTATCAGCAGAGTGTTTGAGTGGTTACCAGGTAACCAGTCTCCGCCCCCGTGTCGTCGTCAAAGAATCTCATCGTTGTCTCTGATTGGCCAAACAGAGACCTCTGGGTTATCTGATTGGTTAAGGATTCCAAATTAAAAGCGCCAATTCAATGGCGTTACGCTGTATCTTTATGTAATACTGAAGCTTATAAGGGTGTCTGTGATGTTTAAAATATGTAATATTGTTAGGTATTTTCACAATTTGTATATACTGTTGGAATGTAACTAAAATTATAGTTACTCAAGTAGGTAGGATAAGCCTGTATTGTATGATTTTCTTATTGCAATTTAAGTTCAATTATATTCAAATAGGGTTGCAGCACACTGCAGAAAACTCATTTGCCCTCTTGAGATCTTTTCTATTGTTATTGTATATGTACTACTGTATATGTCTACACAATACTATATATACTATTTATATACTATACATTTTAGAGATTAAAGTTGTACTTTTTTACAGCTAAAGTTTTACAACTTCTTTGTAGATTGATTTACTTAGATTAGATACAATGAACTGTGGCATTATATTAACAAGATAAAGACTAAAACTTTTACATGACCAGCTACAATATAATATTGGACATCCATGCATTATAATGATAACAAAGATGTGATGTACAATCATCATGACTAACAACATCATGACTTTTTTTATACAAAAAGTATTTTGTATAAAAATATGCATTTTTAGTTAATATACATTAATTTGAGATGTTTTTAAACAGTTACTGTCCAAATACCTCTTCAACCAGTCTTGATAGCTTTGCAGTTACACAGATTTCTAGTTTTGACTATTTCCATGTATTTCCATCCTTCTATCATCGTCCAATCATCCAAGACAATTTTGTACATGCAGTGTCTAACAGTCTTACTAATGATTATTTTATTGTCAGAGAGCTGTAGGTGAATAGTTGGAACCTGACCAAAGAAGGTTAGTCTATGTGTCTAGGTGACTCACCAAGCTGTCATCAGAGTAGGCACCGAACAAAGCTAAGCTGCTCATACCTGTGCTGTGAGCTAAGGGATCCCTCCCAGGTCAGCCTTACATGGAAAACCATACACACAAACACACAGTCCAAACCGTCTCTTTTTGTGAACCTGATGAAAAGTTTGCTTTATTTCTCACACACAGTGTGGGGGTGTGTGACTTTTAAAATGCTTTGCAGCCTTGATTGACTTTGATGTCTTCAGTCAGAATCGGTGAAAACAGATGGCCGAGGAGAGGGCTAACGGTGAGGCCTGTCAATCCAAGAAGTCCTCTAAGAAAACAAAGTGATGATCTGGCTCTGGGAGAGGAGGAAACCCCTGAGCTTCTCAAGAGGCTGCTGCATTCTTGAGATTAGGGCAAGAAAAACGCAGACCACTGCTGTTAATGCCCCAGACAAAGGCGTAGAACAATTTATTAGTTAAGAATTCAAGCTCACAGCTCAATCAAAGGCCTGTCGTCCACATTGCCAGACTTGGGGCTTTGGTTTGTTGTTTTAAGTAAATAATCATGCTTAAAAGATACAGCAAAGATGGGGCTCAATTCCCCCATAAAGCCTGCATTCTTCCAACTGTCATCAGAATGGATTTCAGTGTGCGCTTTTATTTTCAACAGGGACACTGTTTGCCTTTTTCTTTATGAATGCCATTTTAAAGAGCTTTTTATTTAACTTTCTTCCCCCAAAACCTCTTTACCTGATCTGTGGAATTTTTGAAAAGACAACTCACTTTGACATGCAAAGAGCTGATGACTTAAGCAAAAAAAAAAAAAAAAGAAGAAAAAGCTGTTGGTAGGATTTGCTTTGCAAATATGCACCAACAACAGGTTGAAATGGGAAATAACCCCACAGTTCTTCCGTTCTTCATGCTTATGCTGTGTTGATAAGTTTGATAACTGCCAAGAATGTAAACTCAATCACTGTGATGCATCTTGGGTAACTGCAGAGAATATCAGGTAAAGTAAAGATGACGCCAATCAATACTCGAGTCAATTAAGCATTTAGACGTGAGTAAATGCATAATACTTTCATAACACTGAGTCAGTTCATATCCATAAAGCATGTCCATGCATCATACACTGTGATATATTGCTTTGTTGTCAAATGAATAATTGCTGTGAGATATAGATGAGGGAGGGCAGAGCATAATGGTTAATTAACAATTATGTCAGCCAGTGAGATGACCAGGAGACCAATCACTTTGATAGGAGACAGTGGATGGGACAGAAATCAAATTATTTTATGACTTGACCCATAATGCTTCCTTAACATGACTTTAATCACTCCGTGGTGGATAGGAGTCCCCCATGGCTATCTGAAAGAAGGCAGACGGCAGTGGAGGACAGTGAGGCTTTACTATTTACTGTTATCTCCTGCGTCATTGCTGAGTAAGTAAGCTATAAAAGAACAGAGCCATCATTACAGCCGTTTGGTTCCTTTTCAGAGAGATGGAACTCCTAAAGATTAGACATGTCCTTTGTAAATGAAATACAAATCACCCCGCGCTTTTGGTTTTGCTTCATTTACTAAGTGCTACATTACCTCATACTTTGGACCTAACAATGGATTTCCTATAAATCTTCCGGTAGTTGAAATGATGAAGGGGCTCACATATCAAGAAATGTGCCAGTGCTTATTAGCACTTGAGAAGTTATTGATCGGGCATTTTGATTAATGTCCGCTGGGGGCTACGGTGGCATTCAGAGGCCCATGGAGGCCTTCCTGTGCTACTGGCTGGGACTTCTCCCTCTCAATTACCTCAAGTTTGTGCTGACTGCCAGCCTGATCTCTGGCAGGATGACAGCCACTGCAGCGTCCTGATGCCAGGAATACTACAAACTCACCCTCTATTTTCCAATTCTTCTCAATTATTCAGACATAAACATACTGGAAGCTGGAGGATGGTTTTACTTACAGGATAAAGTGTAACATGTGGTTCAACCCCAGAGTGTAAAAAACTGTTAGATAATTGGTAGTTTACAGTGATGATATTAGCAGAATTACCATAGATTACAATAAGTTCATATTTATTTTTGAAACAATTGAACCAATTAATTACTTAAACATCATCTACATGAGTAGGTTAAAAACCTGTCTATGGTTGACTTCACAATATATCCAGCTACAGTGAATGTGGTAAATGTAACACTATGTAGGGTAATAAATATGTCTGGGTTTTACTGCAGCGTAAACTTCCAAAAGAGTAGGATGGAGCAGCTAATGTCAGGCATGCCTACCCTGATATATATGCAGAACCAATTTTGACACAGTGGGAAAGTATTACACAGTGGATATATGTTGTTATTAATAAAGCTTTTTAAAATTATTTAAAATGTATTATTTAAGTTACCAAAAGATAAACGCCTTGGTCTCAGTTATCCAGTCAACACACACAAAAAGAGTTTAGAAATGACCACAGTAGTTTCAAACTTAATACTCCTGTGTTTCTAACCCAATTCTACCTGCACAACAGAATATTGGTTTAGGTTACTCGTGGTTGAGCTGCAGCAAAGATTTCAATACAATGTCACTCCAGCAGGAACCAGTCATTTCTGGCATGGTTGCGCAGCCATCTTTCTCCATAATGGACAATAATTGAGCAGAATCCATCACTAAAGCTAGAAATAGACCATAATGGTCATAAATTGTGGCCTGTGAAGACACGAGAACTGAAAGTACAGTCACCCCCACTGCACCTGAGAGGCATTGTAACGTCCACACATACCGTTTGATCCTTACATTTTGACTCCATGCTGATTACATACAATTCACATCCAGTTGAGTCAAATCACACCTTTTCAGCACAAAGTGCAGTTGATTGACCTTTGTGGGGTGTTATAGGATGTACCTATAACAACGTACAAGTCACTGTGCGTTAGTATTTCTGCTAAATGATAGATGCCCAATTGAAAACTTGACATTGAATTCGTCTGATGTTTCCTCTATCCATTATTGCTACAGCATGTGAACCTTTTTTGATTTTATCTGTAAGATAACATTAAAAATATAGTAACAATACTACTACAATACTATACACATAACAGGAGTAATAAAACTCTCAGGCTGCTCTTCAATTATTCCTCACTAACTAATCTACTACATTTTTGTGTACAGTATTGTAAAGAATTACAAAAAATATGTATAATCATTGACTTGGAGAATAACAAAAAAGTCTGGTCATGGCTGTATATTTACAGACATTTACAGACAAATTTTACCTATTTCATTTTTAAAGGATCACCTCAATTAACTGAGCAGGGCTGCTGGAGACTTCCTTCTGAACTTCACCATAAATCATCAACAGCAGTTATTTCATCAAATTTGCTTCTGCTGTGGGGAATGTGTTTGTGGTGAGTCTCATAAATGCCAAGTTCTTTGGGCAATAAGAATAAATATCACAACCACTCTCTAGAATTACCACATAATTGGGGACTTTCCATGTCTACACAGGACCCCACTGTCTTCTCCTTCTACCCTCATCAGCTGAATATGGAGTCCATATTTCCTTGATGAGGAGCAAGAACATATTTAGACATCACACACAAGTGAATTCTGCATTAACACAACAACAGTTTCAAAAAGGTCATATGATTCATATTGTTTGTGTTTACATTGAGATTTTCAATTATTTTAAGGACCGTCTTGTATAGTACGAAAATGAGAAATCTGGGTCCAGTTTGGTTGAGACATGGCTGAACATTTTTATTGCATTGCACATCATTAAGACAAAAGATCCACAAGAAATCAGAGTCCTGGTTCAGGTACTTAGCATGCTTCTTTATATTTGTCATGGGTCATGTCTCATTTATGAGTTATCAAACATTTGCTCTAGAAAACAGCCTTGAACAATTTGATCCCGAAGTGCAAAGCTAATCATTAGGAAACATCAAATCTCTGCAGGGTAAAATGGCACATGTTGCTTCATCATTTAGAAGTCATTCACCGTTGCTTGCATACTTCAAAGTGTGCTGAGATTCTGCCAGACAAATGCAGTCTCTTGGTTTCATGTTGTAATTTTACCATGTGATGAAAGGTAAAGTAGCGACACTTATTTACATGTTACACAATGTGCCAAAGGTGCAGCCACAGATGTTTTTGTTTCCATTTCTAGTCTTATCAAATCCATTCCTCAGATTATCTGATGAAAGTTTATTTATGAATCTCAGCATTAATGGCACAGTTTGAAAGAAAATATCATATAACACTGTACTAATGACATAAACGCCATAACTAAATAATTAATAGTATTTACTTATGAACAATATTTCCTGTAATTAGACTGCACAGTTACAGTAAAAGGAATATTTCTCCTGCGGCACAGAACAAATTTGTAACTTGTAAACTTAAAGTAGCTGATGTGGTGCTGATAATGTCCGCACTTAATTTCATTTCTTATGGTGCACTCACCTTAGTGCAGTGGCTTGGAGAGACAGCATGCAGAAAGGAATGGGAGTGCACAGGTAATAGACAGGTAAGAAGGAATTATTGAAGCAAATGAAAGCAAGGAAAACAAACAAAATCCCAGTGATGCACCTATAAATAGTGCAGTTCTAGACCCATGATGTATATTCATCTACTGATACACCAAGCCAAGTCTTCTCTCAAGAACAGAGTCAGTTATCCCATATTAGATGTGACTCAAACTCCACCATTAATTTACGCTAGCTCCCCTGACCCATGCTCGTCATGTTAAGTGCAACGCCAGGTAACATTTCTGCATGAGCTGCATCAATTCACTCTCAAGTGAGGGGACACAATCAGAGGATAGAGCGAGAGAAGTGACAGGCTACTGGCTGTTTGCCTGCTCAGTCTCCACTGCCAAAGTAAACAGGTGAGCTTGTCATCTTTTCACACCTAAGCCTGCACCTGACAGAGAATCACATGGAACAGAATCAAGAACAATCACATCAGATGGTATGGACAATAGTTTGGCCTGCTTACAGGTAGTAAAGGTGTTTTGATAGCCTGTAATGCCCTATCAAAATTGATATTTCGCATAAAGTTTTCTTTAAAGGTACGCTTAAGAATCTGTCTTGTAGGAAGAGAGCTGTAATAGAAGATCAAGGGTAGTAAAGCGCAGTGCTGCCTTGTTTACATTCCTGCATGATGTCCCACTCAACGTATCTCATTTGACACCACAAATCAATTTTAGAAGAGATGAAGTGGGGAGAAATTCATGAAATTCAAACTATTCTCTGATGTATATTCCAATTCCTCTTTTGATAGGGTCAATAGCAATGTGTCACTCATGACGAGGCGGCTGTGTGTTTATTTTCCACAACATTTATCGCATACTTGTGCTGAAAAACAGGCTGCCACAACTGCCTCCTGGAAACCCAAGATGTCATACAAACAGCCACAATACCTGACAATCAGAAACTGCCAACCTTTGAACTGTCATGACTGAAACCATGAGGCTAAACAAGACGTGTCAGCCTAAACAAGCTGGCGTGTAAGAAGACATTTCAGGTCATGCAACATGGGAACCTTCTTTATTGAGAAGCTCTCTGACCATAAAGGGATTTACACACCGTCAACCACTGTACACACACACACACACACACGCACACACACACTCCACAGTGTACACTCACACCTTACCCACGCAGCAATGACTTCAAAAGGAACAAGGAGATAAAACAAAATGAATTGTAGACACATCAAGCCTCCCATGCCCTTTAAAGCTTAATTATACCTGTTGGGGTGATGAGAGACACATCACAGAACCTAGTGATTAATAAACAAACGGTGCATCCCATAAAGTGTCTGACAAGTCCCTGCTCATCACCCTTCATGCTCACAGTCTGGACTCAGGTGGAGTGCATATATCACAGTGTATCAAACACAAATGAAGTTAGCCAAACCTTGTCCAAGACTTAACACCCCATCCTCCACGTCCTTGTCTCCTGGCTGTCATGTTCTTCCACCTGTCCTTCTGAAAGCCGATGAGAGCATCATCCAGACACGTGCTTCAGAGCAGCAGTCACAGCTTTTATCTTTCATTGCCAAGCACAGATCAATCGACTGGGGCTTTGTACCCGCCGACGTGGTAAGTGTCGTGTTTGCTGGGGTTTTGTAAACAGACACACCTTTTGTGAAAGATGATGTGAATGAGATGAAGTTACTAACTGCTGGAGCTGTGCGGCTGTTGCTGAAGGAAGGGGATGACCCGAGGCTGAGGGCATATTAGATTGCTCCTTCTTGAAAGAGGTACGTGGCGAGTGAGATTCAAAGTTGCAGTGCAGTGAGCACTCATAAGAAGTAGTCAAAACTTAGGAGTACTTCCATCAGTGAAGCCTAGCGCTAGGAAGTTGTGGGATGAATTTTCCTGCCAAAGATTTAGATCATTACCAGAAAATGGAATGCTAATTATCTCTGGGATGTTATCACCTGGGTCCTAAAAGTCTTCATGGTATAGCTCATCTAAGCTAAATTAAAATCACATGTCTGACTCACAGGGGTGTACAAACATACATTTGACCTGAAAACATCAGGTAAGCTGAAATAATTACTGTAGCTCTGTGTACAATAACGTGACATCACTGAATGATGGCTGCTGGTGAACATTTAAATACAAACCTCACAGTGATTTCGGGGGTAACACTGACAGAATCAGACAAATAGACCCAACAGTTGTTTTGTCAGAGTTTTGGTATTCCTTAAGTCCTGCTGCAGCTATGCTGATGGTGTTGCATGCTTGTCTTAAGCTGCTTTCGCCAAACAAATGTGATTTAGCCTAATCATCTCACTCAAACAAGTTGGTATTGTTTGGGGTGTTTGTCCAGTTGCCATTTTGCTTCATTTTGCCCGTTGATGTGTTTACACACTGAAGTTACACCTACCGGTTTGTCATTATGCTCAAGATGTCACATAAGCTGTAATATATCTCATGTTACTCATATTGATCAATGTCAGGGTTGTGCTTACTTTGCTGTTTAGGCACCTAAGTTTCACAGTTATTGTAAACTATGAAGAAAAGTAAAGAAGAAAAGAAGAAATTAAGAAAAGTGAAATAACAAATATCAGGCTAATTAAAATGTGGTAAAACAGAACAAGCAAAATATTTAACAACAATAAAAAATATATTAAAACATTTGCACTAAAAGATAATTTTATAATCTGTTTATAGTTTCATGAAAGCACATATATCACATAACTACTGGCTATTAAGAGAGTCTGTGTTGTACTGCACAGGACTGGTGATAGACTTGGGCCAAATGAAAGGGCTGACAGAGACACTAGAAGTGTGGTACAGTATAAATGATCAGGCCTCACCATTGATTTAACTAATGATGAGTGCTCCAAGTGCAACAATAGTAATTTTGTCATAAAGCTGTCAGCAGTTAATCAGTCTGTTGAGGGTTTTCCTCCTTCAATGTAAGATTTATTAAATGTTCATGTGGGCCTGTTCAGGCATGCTCAGGTCTGCCTACACAAAGTCTTAATGTTTCACAAGAGCTTTAATGTTCCTATTTGTCACAATTTCCATTATTATTTCACATTAGCTACTTGAACTACCGTATGACATAAAATTAAAGTGGCATAATTGTTCGTTGTTTTTCACAGGAACACCTCAGCAATTGACAAGACAATTTATGTTTCTTCTATCACCTGCTTGATAATTCTTTCAGTGTAGTGTTTGAATATTTTGTCTGAGCTCCTCAGGCTGCGTCTCGTGGAGCTAAGGCTTGCATGCTGGATGCCTGAAGGACTTTGAAAGTCTGCTGGTACATCTGCCAACAATAGGAATTTCCCCAGTTGACACAACTCTAACACAAAGCGAGGTTATCTCTAAACATTTAGCCTCATTGTTTTCTTTTTGGAAGGGTTTGTACCACTGAAGTGTTTGACTGATGTTACTTCAGAATCTATTAACTAAGCCAACTTAATCTTCGGTGATTAATGAAAAACGCTTACGGGCTGTTTTGTAATTACATACTCTTTCATGTTACAAACGTAGTTTCATAGCTGGTTCTATCAACCTCAATTTAGAAAAAACTGAATCAGTAAAATGATGAGGCTTTCTTATCACGTTTCCTTTGACAAAAGCTAAATATATCTGTGTCTTAAATTGTTGTCACCCTTAAAATAATTTAGTTATATATTTTTATAGCCTCTTTACTCAAGAAGTGACAAAAAATAGCAGGTACAGTTTTTAAACATGGCAATCAAAAAGTAACTGGTTATAAGTCTGTAAATAATAATCTCAGCCAACTGTCTTTAGCTTTATATTTTATGTGACAGTGATATTGAGCTTCTCATAACTCTCTAGGAAAGAGTTTAAAAAATCAGAGCTGTATGACACTTAAAAGTGAAATTTAGATGTATTTTACATATATATGAAGTTACTAATTTTCATTAATCCTAACACACTCACCTCAGTCATCATCCAAACCTCTCATTACATGAAGTAAACATAAAATTCCACCTAAAGTAGATCTGAATTTCCACTAATATTTATAATGATGTGTAAAATTATTGTTTTTGCTGTCGGTGCTCCTGGTGCTGTTACTCTTCTACTTTGAAGTCAAATATTAAAGAGCCGTTTAATGTGGTCATGGGCTGTTCATATATTGCCTTCTGACTGCAGTCAGCTCCTCTTAAATGCATAGCCTGGGTTGTAATTTTTACAAGTTAGGGCAAAATGCACTCTAAATACAGTATCACAGTTTCAAATGGCTGGGTTAACCATCCCATCTTGTATATATGTTATACCATATGGTATTCAATCAGCCATCCTTTCTCTTCAAGCTGCACAGTGTTGTTAAAATGTATAAACACACAGCTACTTTACACAGTTAAAGTCAAAATGGCAAGTCTGAAGTGTTTCAGACATGGAAGGTCTCCATGTGTAAATGTTTCAGTTTAAAAGCCGGGAATCTTTGCAGTCTGAGTTACAGACACACAGAAGTTACTTTGATATGGTGCAAATTAAACAAACAACACTGATGAACAAACTGATAGGAAAGTAAAGGGAAACCTGCTCTCTAATTGCACCAACCACATCATATTTTATTGTCTTGATCCCATTTTGATGTTGTGTGTTGAAAGGGTTTTATTTTTATTTTTATCTATCGTGTGTTTGCATAGATAATTGTGACTGTATCGCTATAAATACACCTGTTTTGATATAATGCAGCTCTAAATAATCCTTCCCAGAGAACACATTTGAGGTTTTCATGTATATCATCTTTCATCTGCTAATACACATCTTGAAATCTACAGCACCTCTGAAGCGAAGACCCTCTTGATTTAAAGCCTTTGCTATCGCTTATTAGGTTTTGTCTGGACGCCTGGTCGAACGAGCAGATGATGAATAGGAGAGGGAATGTTGCTGGTAGCTGGGCACAGACCACCACAAGCTCACTCCTGTGTCTCCTCCATCAAAATGAAGCACTGTGGTGTTATGAGAACAGGATAGCTCTTGAGATGCTCGCCTTTCACTCCTGAGATGGTGCGTAAACAGTGCAGGGGCTGACAGATGGGCCTCAGCAAACTGGTCCCGTTGACCTTTCAACCCCACTGTCCAGAACTCCCATCGTCTCTATTAGAAAATCCAGAGGAATTCCAAGGAGATTATCTTCCTTTATGTCCCTTGGTTTGTGACCCATTGCGAGCAGTGAATATACAGAATACTGCAGGAAATGCAGCTCACATTCCCCAGACCTGTGCACTGGAAAACACTAGATTCTGCTCTCGTTACATAAGTTACAACATTAAACACAAGTTATGCTGGGTTATATATGCTCACGTGTGTCAGGTATGACGCTAATCTGAAAATGTACATTTTGGTTTTAGCTGAATTGCAGTGATAGATACCCACCCTGTCTTATGATAACCTCTCCAAACAAATGGTGACACCTATTTTGTAATATTATTACATAACACAGCTTGGATTTGACGCACATTCAGCTCAGTACTGTATTGCTACTGTTTACGTGTTCATAATATATACTGTATATGGAGGGAGCGGTAATGAGAGAGTCATCTGTCTGAGTGAGGGATTTGAGTTGTACGGTGAGACAGAAGAAAGAAGAGACTAGCAATTTGGAAAATTATCACTTGAGATAGCCTGAAGCTATACTTTTGTATATTCTTGTTCTTATTTTCATCTTATTTCCTGGTATAAGCAGGACCCACGAGCAGGTTTTAGTGAGCTAAAATATAGGGAGACAGTTTTATTCATAATTTCTTCCTTATAATCATTATCCAGCTTCATTTGGCACATACACAAGCAACGTACAAACACACATACTATAGATTACAGTTATTATACTACACATAAACAAATCCAGTGTGGAAGACGCAGCATTTGTTTTGCTGTCCCATGGCCCTGAAGTAACAAATTCTGCTTATTACTATTTCCCCCCCCACTTTTCCTCCTGTTTCCATATTCCCTTTGGTGTAAACATGAGTCATGTTCTGATGTGTGTATGCTAATAAGCCTCCATCTCCTCCATCATCAGCATGTTCTGTATGCGGTAACTATAATGCTTCACAGTAATTTAGATTCAGTAATTTCAATTATAATTCTGCAGAATGGACATAGACTGTACAACATGCTTTCTTTAAACTTTCCATAAATGTGTACTGGTTTTGAAATTCATGATTGTTGCCATTAATAACTTTCATTTGCATATCAAGGAAATGTTCAACAACAGTAACGTCATAAACAATTTACATTTCCATGAACATTAGGTGAGCATGCATTTAATCTAGCATACATTTTAGCAGAATAAATATGAAAAGATGTAATATGTGTAATGTGTTTATTCTGCACTTATGCCCATATTGTGTGCTTTATGCAACAGGTCTGACTTAATATATTTTGACCAAACTGCCTTTTAGTGTTGTGGAAATACACAAAAGTCACAGCTTGGTAAATAGATACTGTGACTAATATTGCAACATCGCATCACAGTCAGTATGAGCCATTTATATAAAATCAATTTAAAGTTATTTTATTGAGGTGCAGCTACAGTGTTAGTGCACCCTCTCTGTATGTGAAGAAAACAATTGTGTAACATAGTTTACACTGTAGCTGATCCATGCAGAAAGGCTTTTTTTTTTTTTTGCATTCCACGTTGAATTCTAATCTGCTTTGCATTTTTTCACAGAAGCAGAGGGAAACAATTCAGTATAAGCTGGTCAGGTCAGCACTGTGATTTGTTCTCCATGCCAAACGCAAGGATTTAAGCTGCTGTGAGAAATCACCAATCAATCCAGTTGCACTTTGCACTCATAACTTTGTTTACTGTCTTTTTAAAATAATGGATAAACCTGTCAGACCTTTGTTGGGAAACAGACAAAACAGGATTTGAGATGTTACAACTACGAGTTCACATTTACGTTAACAGAATTATGTTTTTATACTATATGAAGTGTTCATACTCATCTTTCAGTGTCAATATTTTTCATTCATTCCCTCAGGGGGAGCATTCAATCACATAGTTTTGAAGGAAAGCACACTTGCAACAATGCTGATTAACAGAACATTTCCCTTTTGTAGAAGACCACAAAGAGCAACTCTTAGCGTCTCTGTGGCTGAGTCACCACACAGCTTGGGCCCCATTCATGTTTTTCCCATGTTGCAATTTACTCACTGAATTAAGCTTGGGCCAAAAAAAAGTGTTTCAGTCCCAATTATCATTCGGCAAGGAGGAGAGGCGGTCTGACAGGGGTGGGGGTGACATACTTAAGCCTTTTCACTAGTGCTGCCTTGTTTCCCCTGTTCCTCTCCTTGAGAGAGTAATGTGTTACCTAACACAAAAGGAGGATCTTCAGAGATATGCCAAGAGTCTGGAGAGTGTGTTTGCTGGACCTGTGAAGAGACCTCTTTAGGAGGCTTTGAGGACAATGGAGCATGGGCACCGGCCGTGGTTTACTTTGTCCACGCCAAGCATTTCACACGCACCCAGGGCAACAGCCGGTCTGAGCAAAGGCACAAAATTAGTTTGAGTTATTGAAAAGGCCTTTTTCATCTTTGTCACCCAATCAGTGCTATGATCGCTCTGAGGAACTTATGTTTGCCCAACAGTTTTTTTTCTATTTCTTAAGAGTCTCCATATTCTTCACCTACAAACTGTTTTTTCTTGGTTTCATTCTCTCTTTGAAAAGTAAAATCTAAAATTTCTGTTTTTATTGATTATATTTAACAGTTTGGCATCAAGAACAAAGCGGCATAATGTTGTAATGAAGCTAGAAACAACAAGATGTCTATCATCGGATATGAATGTGCAGATAATACTGCTTTTCTTAATCATACACTGAACAGCAACCAAACAGAGAATGTAATGTTACAGTCAAAATGCTACTTTTTAAAATTAAAGCTTGCATACTAAAAATAATAAATTATATGATCATCATTTAAATATGTATATAAATTAATTAGTATAATTTACTAAAGCACATATGTACATTATTGCTCAGCAGTCTAATTCTGATGCTAAACTGTTATAGCTTTTTATAAGTTGCAGCAGTTGTTTAACATATATTATCTGCTTATGTGACAATTGGGTTTTAGTGGTGTAATAACAGTATCAGTTTGATTGTGAATCTCTATAATTTTATGAATTATGCATTTGTGGAACATCCCATACTGACGAGAACAAAAGAACTGCAGCTTGAATGATGCGCAAGAGAACTGGAAGAGACACCCAATACATCTTCATTATAGCTGAAGTTTCCCATCTCTCCCGTGTCTCTTCATCTGCTCCATCACATTGTTCATATCTCAATGGCCAGACTGTTGTTGCTATAGCAATATGTGAATGTGACAAGGGCCCGGATTGCTCTTGGTTTAAGTAAATACCTTGTAGTGGATGTTTTAAACAGACTCTGCAGCATTTTATATTAACAACACAGACATACAGGATGCATGCAAAAGGAAAATTGACTACTGTATGTTACAGTTATACAGAATACTCTTCCCCTTCACATGTAAATGTGTTACTATCAACTGTGATGGAAAATATGAAAATAAAGTCACTTGTTTCCTACTGAAAGTTTTAGAATGATTAAGGAATTAAATAATTAGCAAAGACTGGTCTCCTTATCAGCCTCATTGATAAGTCACCATGTTAAACATGGTATATTAGTATTTATCATATTGTTAGAAATAATATATGTGGTCAAATTGTTTGTTTTTAGATTGTTGCAGCTTTTGGAAATAGGGATGTTACTGATGATTAATAAATTCATGTGTGTTGACAAAACAGTAAATCTATGAAATTGTGTTGTATTACTATATATTATCACTGTACGGTTACTTACTTTATTTTGTTTTACAGTGCAGTCAAAAAACTATAAATCTCCCATACCATGCAATATCTGCCTGTGCCCTTAAAAGTCAACTTAAACTCTGGGATAGCAACACTCACCTGCACATCAATCACTTGACACAACCCATAAACACTTTGTTAGGAACAACCTGATAACAGTGGCAGGAGAGCGCTTAAGAAAACACGGCCGTACAAACCACAGGCTGTGCAATATTTCCAGCCAATGTTGTGTTAAATATTAATCTTGCACACTCACACGCATGCAGGATTCCTGTGAAATCTTAGTTGAGGCAACTTGTGGAATGCATCATTAAGCCCTGAAACTGTACTTCCTGCCTGTGAACAGAGGCATGCTGGGAAGACCAACATATACGGTTTACCCGCTCTCTCTCAACAGGTGGCTCTTCCTACCTGATCCCTAAATTACTGCTCTTCTGCTAGACCTTTTATTAGGGATGGATTGGACAAATATCATTTGTGTTGTTGTATTCTCTGTTTGATTTAAGTCAACAAAAAACACTGATATTTGGACTTTGGCTTTTGAAGACCATGAAGTTGTTGAGGTGAAGGTGTGACTGTATCCCATACCCAAACAAACAATAGCCTAACTGGTCACATGGTGCATATCTTGAGCAAGCATGTGCAGGCAGATCTGTGGTAGTCCTTGTGAAATATCTTGATATAAGCCCCACTTGCCAGACCACATAATTAGCTTTTGACCTACATTTCTCCCCAAGCTTTTCTGAGCATAAGCTATAGGTCAGTTTCATAGGGATTGTGACTCGACACGGGAAATGATTACTCTCTGACCAAAAGTAGAGACGGTTAAGTTATTGACAAATGTCTGACGTTGTTTGCCAAACTAAAATGTAGCCATCTTTTTAAAAGAATTGTTTAAGCTTGTGTTGCCTCAAAGCGAGTTGAGAGGGTGTTTGTGCATGACTCACTCCAATTGTGAATACTAAAAGATAACTTCCTAAGATTGAAAATCCTCCTTTGATGATGAGATGGTGTGGGTGGACAGGTTCTGAATGGTGTTCCACCATATGTAGTTTGGCTGCTAACAAAGTGTCTGTATAAATGTGTTCCTTCTACAGCTGTGCATAACAAACCACAGAATGAAAGTGAAGAAGACCAGTGCTACTAACAACATAACATAACATAACATAACATAACATAACATAACATAACATAACATAACATTTTACAGAAAGTTGAGATGCTGTGTAAAAATGTAAATAAAAACAGTTTTAGTTTCTTCAGCGTATGCATCACTGTTGTGCAAGTTACCCAGGTGCATTAATGCACCTCCATGCAGTACCATCACAGATGCTAGCATTTGAACCGTGTGCAGATAAAAAGTCAGACTGCCCTCCCCTCTTTAGTCCAGAGGATACAGCATCCATGATTTCCAAACAGTATTTCTAATGTTGACTGGTCAGACCACAGGACAGTTCTACATTTCCTCAGTCCATCTTAAACAAGCTAGGCCCAGAGATAGTGGGCCTACATCATCTACATACAATATGTTTTTTTGCATTTTAGCTGTGCATATCCAGCATCTAAGTGTGTTCACTGACTCACTTCTTGTTCCTGAGAACATGCAGTGATCTACACTTTTTTACCGCAGTGCTGCCTGAGTTGCTGCCAATTAATACAATTAGATGTGTAATGTTTTCCCAGTGTTTTGTTGCACATTTATCTACTTATTAAAAAATGAGTTGCTTGTATCAAATCAAAATGATCATGTATTTAGTATACAACACACTTCTCGGTTTCAACATTTGTTTATATTTGTTCAACACAAGTTGTCTTTGTACTATGATCAAACTTTAATCAATTATAGTTTTTAAACATTCTGTAACTTATTGTATTCTGTTTGTATTTTCATTTTACACAGCATCCTAACTTGGTTGAGTGATTTGACATAATGTGACAGTCCATGTAATAATATTGTGTAATGATGTTTTCAGTGGCAATGAATGACGTCATGTGACACATCGCATGCCACTCCCTGACATAGCACAATGTGCTAAGATGGCACACAACACATTGCATGAGTAGCTGTAGTTAATAAGATTTCTGCATGTCTGTGATTTACTGTAAACCATCTCACTTATGTGAAATTCTCTTTCTTCAAACAACTAAACCACATTTGATTTTGTTGCTGATGTAGCAGTGTAGATTTAATATTACTTACATGAAGGACATAATCACTATAGAAAATGTTTGTACATTGAAAATTTTAAATAAAAGTTAAGCTGTGCAGTGATTTTCAAACTCCTGTATTCATAATTTCAGATTAAAACATTTTTAAATATTAGATATTACACCCTTTGTAGTTCACAACCCAGTGAATATGTTACTTATATATAATATACAATAAAAATATATTTTATGTGATTAATAAATATATGAGGGACGTTCTTATGTTTAAGACATAATTCTTCATATTTCTTAAATAATTTTGAATTTCACAATGACACATTATTATTCACCATGGTCTACTTCATGCAATAATCTATTTGTTCAGGAGAACGCTGATCGTGTTTGTAATCCGAGTTGAAATTCTTGTGGTGAAAGAGGATGCAGGACTTACAGCAGATTAATGCCATGACGATGTGTTCCGCTGCAGATGAGAGCAGGCTAGGCTAGTTTCTTTATGGACGGAGGAAATGTTGGGGTTCCCTGCGAAGAGGGACAAGGGGCCACAGGGTGACATGCGCTGTAGAATTCTTACTGTTTTTAATGTTTTCACCATAGAGAATAAAGGATTTGAAAAAAGAAAAGACAAAGTAATTCAGGGCTCTTTTGTATAAAATCCTCACAAGAGCTACTCAGCCCATGATTTCATTATCACTCCGACTTACACTAATCCGCTCTGTGTGGAGTTGGCCCTTGTTAGATGTCTATACTTGGGTATCAAAAACCCTGGGTGTCAGTGGGTAATAGGGTTGCGAGCGCCCAATATGCTTATGTGTGTCTGTATACGTATGTGTGTCTGTGAGACTGAGTAATTGTGCATGTTTGCAAATGAGTGGAGCCGTGGATGTGTGTGTGTGTGAGTGTGTGTGTGTGTTCATGTGGGGGAATGCTGGATGTTTGAGATCATCCCCAACTGCTCAGCCCTGTTTTGATTTCCCACTTCATGGACAACGTGAGAATAATCCACTCAGGATTCCCCCTCTAGAGGTCTTTAGCTGCCATAAGCCACTATTCAACAGGCAAAACCCAACATGGGCTCTATACAGCCTGCTGGTATTACTGGATGATTGGGGATGGGAGAGAGCTTAATCTGCCCTGGTGGCTAACCTGTTGCTGAAAAGAAACCTGCAGGGAAGCCAGCCATGAGACTGGTGAGCTGACAAAGTTCATTGTTCATCTTCTGGCTGGATTTAAGGAAACCTGGGAAAGATTTGTAAACTGAGGGCTGAATGATAAAATATCAATTGGATTTTTATTCAAGCACATTTGTTGCGTTTTTATCTACTTTTTATTAAAACATTTTACAAATGTACCACCCCAGTGGTAGCCAAGATCTTAAATATTTGTAAAATGTACATAATGTATTAATAAAGACAGATATATAACTGAAACATTGTCAGTCTTAAACAATGTGCTTTAGTAGATCTTAGCCATCTACGCAGTTTATTAAAAAAACGTGGTCACTTTATACTAAATGGATTACACAGTAGAATGTGGTTAGTACATGACATAAAGACATTTAAGAATGAATTCATCACCCCACTTCGCAGAATTTCTTTTGTTTCTGTGTTGTGTCTCAGACAGATGTGGATACCTTTTCCACTTTCCCATTCACGTTTTATTTGAAGTGAATAAAGTAAAAGTGTAAAATTGCTTCATTACTCCCTCTAAGTGACAAAGTTTCCTATGTAACATAAAATTAAGCTTGGTTTAATTATGACCAAAACTAAACTAATCTCAAATTAAAGTTAATTTAGTTTCCTAAGTTCGGTAATAGCCAGAATAAGTACATGTGGATTGGTGCCTCTGCAAAATGCAAACACTGCAAACATTACAATGCAAACATTTCCTCTTGTTCATATTCTTCTGTGTCCACAAAACACAGTGACTGTTTCAAACTTCATGCTTAGCTGTGGATAAGAGCCTGCTCTAAATGACTTAGGTGCATTTAGGTACACACAAACAGCCTGATTCTTTTACAAATATTAAGTGGATATGGATCAACTGGTCGAGATTTGTCAAAACGTTTAACTTTTAAGTTCGGTAGCACAAGTTTATGATGCAATGAAAAGCAAAAGTAAAAGACATATGTCATAGTGAAAATATTTTTGGAGTTACAACCGGCGTTGCGTGTTGATCTGTTTGCCAAATTCTCCTGCCATTCAAATAAATCCAGATGATACACTAACTCCGTTTTAAGTGCTTGATCTGAAAGCAAGTATTGTTAAGAATAATAACATGGATGTGGGATGGATAACACTGACAAGGAATTAGGTGACCTGAATGCAATGCAGTAGCATGCCCTCCTTTCCAGTCGAAACATTCATGTCACATTGCACATATTGGTGGATTACTGGCTAGTTTAAAGAGCTTAAGATGAGTTCCTCTGGTGTGCGATCAAGTCTGAGCAGCATGCCTCATAATGCTCTGCTAAGAAGAAAAGGCTCTGTCACACTGGCTCTCCTTCCGTCTTACTCTCAAGGTCTCTCGTCATTTGACTGTCTGAATGGCTTTGTGTGACAGCCGTAGCTATGCTGCACTGATTGCAGCCAAGCCACATGGCGTTACCATGGAAATGTCACTCAGGTTACTTCTTTTGTTCTGGGCTTTGTGCCAATCTATAGCTGTAATACGGGCAATAAATATATGCATTTACAGCTACAGGTTTAAGGTCAAATTAAAGCATGAAACTAATGTAAGTAGCACACAATTATTAATATATAGTAAGCATGTTATGGTCTATGACATGACAGTTTGTCCATATTAAAAAATACGTGTTTATCTCACCTATCCTTGATAGTATTAATAATAGTGATGGTTTTATTTGCACTGGTTTTGTGATTTTTGCCTTAGAGATTTACAGTTACATTTAAAACTGATCAGTAGCATTTCCTTTATGCAAAAGAGTATCTGTTACTCCACAAAAGCTGTTTAATACACCAAATCATGATTGTAAATGCAAGTCTCAGAGGTATAGTGATACCATCCTTATCTGATATTGTCCTGTGACCTACAGGGCAGATTAGGGTAGACTGCCAAAGAGACCTGTGGTCACACTACTGGCCACCTGAACTTATATTACTTGGTTTTGTTAGCAGGTTAATAGCAAATCCCTTTATGTATTTGCATTCAATGAATGGATCAGTCAACAGTAAACTCACAGTTAGCTCTGAGGATGGCGCGTCCCTCACCCTGAAGTGACAGCTTCCAGAATAAAGTCTGTGCTGCACAGCTGTCAGAGAGCTCCTGCTTCACTGCTTCGGTACTTTTCTCACCTGTTATTTAAGTTTTTAAAGATGCTCCCTGCAGTTTGAGTTTGGCAAAGAAGCTGCAGCATAAGGCTGCAGGTACAGAGTAGCTACATACCCTACATTGTATACTGTTCCCTATGCTGAAACCCCTGTGCCTGATGTTCACCTGCCCAGATATGTAACTACACGTCACACTGACCACACAGCTGTGATCGGTCCACTTGGTAGTGCTCAGTGTAATTTAGACCTTCTCCTCTGATGTCTCACTCTTTTAACCCTGGAAGCAATTCCAGTAAAAGTACAACTCCAATGTGACCGGATCAGTTGCCATTGTAACACAGCACAAACTTTAACACAGTGTCAAAGAAGCTAAACACAGTGACATAGAAACCCTGTCGTCAGCGTGTGATTTGGCGATGTCATTGCAGAGCAACACAGCCACACCAGGAAACAAGTATTACTGATCACGATGGCATGGACAGGCAATACTTTCTAGGCTTGGTCAGGATGGATGATGGGTGTACATGATGGGTGATCTGTTGAGAGAATGATAACTGTTGGAAAATGGTGAAATAAGTTGGAATTTGTACGATTTTCACGACAAATATGTTCATTTTAGAAGGCGCAAAATATTTTATACATTTAAAATAACCAGTGAATCAA
>OMLM01004566.1:255649-267635 GCA_900302695.1 Helostoma temminkii | reverse complement strand
CAGGTCTGGGGAACAGGCAGGC
Organism: Helostoma temminkii; assembly: GCA_900302695.1. Classification (NCBI taxonomy): domain Eukaryota; kingdom Metazoa; phylum Chordata; class Actinopteri; order Anabantiformes; family Helostomatidae; genus Helostoma; species Helostoma temminkii. The sequence continues at coordinate 267,613 of OMLM01004566.1, read as the reverse complement.
CAGTCTATAGCATCAATGCCTTCATCATGCAGGAACTGCTGACACACTCCAGCCACATGAGGCCTAGCATTGTCATGCATCAGAAGGAACCCAGGGCCCACTGCACCAGCATGTGGTCTGTCCGGCCTTCCAAGGGAACGCCTTCCCAGACCATCACCGACCCACTGCCAAACTGGTCATGCTGGAGGATGTTGCAGGCAGCAAAAAGTTCTCCACTGTGTCTCCAGACTCTGTCACGTCTGTCACATGTGCTCAGTGTGAACCTGCTCTCATCTGTAAAGAGCACAGTGCGCCAATGGCGTATCTGCCAACCCTGGTGTTCTCTAGCAAATGCCAATCGGCCTGCACAATGTTGGGCTGTGAGCACGGGCCCCACTTGTGGATGTGGGGCCCTCATACTACTCTCAAGGAGTTTCTGACAGTTTGAGCAGAAACATTCACTTTAGTTGCCTGTTGGAGATCGTTTTGTAGGGTCCTGCTGCTGGGTTGTTGTCCTCCTACGGCCCCCTCCACGTCTACTGGTGTACAAGCCTCTCTTCTGGTATCTCCTTCATACTCTTGACACTGTGCTGGAAGACACAGCAAAACCTCTTGCCACAGTGCGCATTGATGTGCCATCCTGGATGAGCTGCGCTACCTGAGCAAATTCTGTGGGTTGCAGACACCGCCTCATGCTAACTCTAGTGGTGGGGGCACTGGCAAAATGCAAAAGTGACCAAAAATCAGCCAGAAAGGATGAGGACAGGGAAATGGTCTGTGGCCACCACCTGCAGAACCATTCCTTTATAGGGTTGTCTTGCTAATTGCCTCTAATTTCCACCTGTTGTCTGTTCCATTTGCTCAACAGCAGGTGAAATTGATTCACAATTAGTGTTGCTTCCTAACTGGACAGGTTGATATCCCAGACGCGTGATGGCCTTGGACTTGATGATTATGTGTTCCCTTTATTTTTTGAGCAGTGTAGTTTTGTGCCATAATTTATTACAAACACAGTTGGTGGCAGTAAATTCAAACCTATAGCCATAAATACTTCCACTAAATTATCATTCCCCAATTTTTCTTCAAGGCAGAAGATGCATATTTTCTTTTCTACTGGGTACATGGTTCAGTGTGTGTACGGTCTGTGCCTGTCTGCACAAAAGTCTTATTAAGTAATATATATTCCCAGTATGTGTTGTCTTAAAATGAACAAAGTTAAAACCATTTACATGCAGCATGTTCTGATAAACAGATTAGATTGCAGATTATGAATATTTGTGTAAAAGCCATTGCTCTTTGTTGGTATTACAGTATTCAAATGCTAATAGGTTTCACACTGCAATCTATTTAGAAAGAGGAACAGCAAAAACTAACAAAAGGCCTTGCAGTTCATTTTCATGTGAAAGTGCTATCATTTACAAGAGGTAATTGTATTGGCATTTATATCCGTTCCAAATTGTAACCTATTAGTAATATCAGAGCTAAAAATAAAAATTAAAATAATAAAATAAAATCCAAGCAATAAAAATGACCTCACTTGCACAGTTTGGAATGTGTGCCTCGACATTCTTCTGAAAAGAGAGTGTGTGTGCGTGTGTGTGTGTGTGTGCAGGGAGTTGAATAAAGACAAATACATAGAAGGAACATTCAGAAGCAAAATAAATAATGGGCTACTTACCGCAACTTTGCTCCCAGTTATCTGCATGCAGCGATCAGCGAAGAAGGTTAATGTGCAAAAAGACACAAACAGCACAATCATTAGTAGGCAAGAGAATCCTCTCCATCACACATTGAGGCATCAGCGTAACTTGTGTGACAAACATCTTTCACACAATTACAGCACACACTATACAACTAAAATTTTTAAGTCAACAAGAGAACCCTAATTACGAGTACATACTGAAGATAATGTCTGTCTTTGGCAGCAACAATTTTCCACATATTAAATTCTTAAAACAGATAAATGGAAAATCTAGCAAAATGAAAAAATCAAAGTACTCAAACCATGTACATTAAAAGCAATCTATGGCTACAACAACTGTGGAAATGATAAATCAACATGTTTAGACATGCTGATATCCACAATGATTAACAGGAAAATTATTGTCCTTGTGACTGACTAGTATAGATAATGCCCCAAAAGGAACAGTGGCTCGTGTAGACAAAAGAGGCTAAAGCACATCTCCCTGGGCTCAAATCAATCAGTTGCCATTTATGTTGGGCTTCAGGTGTCAAATTTGTGTGGCAACACTACCTTGAGCCTGTGCAGTCAGCACAATTCTTAGAGTTTAACCTTGTTATCTGTCAATAGTGGCAGGTAGCAGGAGCAGGTAGCTGCCACAGAGGAGCTTGTTTCACAGTAGGAGGGTGTCTGTCAGTGAGTAAATGTATTCTAATCTGTGGCTGCTTCTTCTGTTAAACATTTCAGAGTAAAGGCGCTGCAGGAAGTTACTGGACACACTAAGCTACATGTCTTTTTCCTCTTTTCTCTATTTTCACTCCCTCCCTCCCTACTCCTGTCTCTTGTAATGCCCCTTTCCTTTTCTTCCATTGTCACACTAAACACGCCCAGTTTGTAGCCATTAACCATTAATCGTGTTTTAAACATGCCACCTCCTGATCATGCAAGTTTTTAATTATAGTAAGTATCTACATTTTGTGACTGTCTAACATAAAGGCATATTTTATCAAACTACTAAAGAATAGGCACTGTGAAATAAGATGTTTTCCACAGATGTTGACACCTACCTTATTTTATACATATTTGAGTCTTGTTTTTACAGCAACTTTAGCAAAATAACAGACACTATCTTTAGGGTGCACAGACAAGGTAGGAGCTTGAGGGGGAAAGTGACAGTTTCACTAACAGCAAGTTTGTATTGGGAATACAATGCTACACCTTGCTCTCGCTAAATGAAAGGCACACCTGCTCTCAGTTCAGACCTCAAGTTATTACTTGAGTAGCACAGAGGTATCATTAATACTAAGCATCTTGTGTGGTTCAGTATTACAAATTAAGGACAAGTAACAGTGAATGGATTTTCTTCTCCATACAAAAATTATTACCATTATTGCCTTTTTCATTTGGAAAAATGTACACTAATTGCATGAATCCTCGTAAGTACAATATTAAAGGGGCTGGATTATCTGCGAAAAAAACTCATTAAGAGAACAAGGTGGGTCATTCATGGTCACGTAATGCAAGTATTATTTCAATAAAACAGACAAGCAGACAACTCCCCATAAAAGTTCCCACCATAACACCTGTCCTGCAACTGAAACAGAATATTTGAAATGAAACAAGAAAAGATTCACTGTTAGTAGACAAAGTAGATCTCTGCAAATTAAGCCATTGTATTAGTGCAAAAAGAACTAGAAGCTTTAATGATGTTGCCACATTTAAAATATAGAAAGAAGAATGTCAAGAAACAAGGTCAGAGGGAAATGCATCTGTTCATGCAAAGCTGATGGTCAAGGACATACACTGACACACTCCTGCAAAAGCAAAGCTGGATACCACTGAAACATAGCTCATATTCAAATGAAGAGAGTCAATGTAAAATTCTCCCTTGAAAAGACATCCCATTTGTGTTGGCGGGAATTTGCTAGACTCCTGCTGAGGCACCCTGGTAGAGTATAGATAGGAGTGTTCTCAATCTCACCTGGTGATAGACTTGTGAGAGGTGGCAATTCATGAGGGAGGGACGGAAATGCTTTGACATTCATTTAAAAGACATTTTACAAGAGTAAACAAAGCCTTTTCTTATATTAACTATCGTGCGAAGAGAACCAGTGTTATTTCAGTAGATCTATATTGTGTAGGAAATCTTAAGCACCCTGAAACCCGTTAAGGTGCTTCATTTTTTTGTTTATGATAAAAAAGTTAAAAAAATTAATTTTTTTTTTTTTTTAAAAAGCATTTTGTGCGGGCACAAATAATACATTCAACTGTGCAGGACTGCAAAGACAGACAAGAAAAGGCCACACAGTGGTTGCATATTCAAAGTCCCTCTTCCAGAGTACTTTGGACAAGTATAAAAATCACAAGTATGATCATTGGTGTGGATAGGATCATCCAGAAAATAAACAGGAGATAATTGTAAGTTAACAACTTCCAAAGCCCCAGAACAATCTCACGATGTGACAGACACATCTGGTCAAAAAAAAAGAGGCACATTAAATAGCAAAAGCACCACAGCAAACCAGTGAAACACCAACATGTCCAGAATACACCAATCTACACTGATTTCAGTGCAACATATTATCATTTAGTCAACACTACATGATAATCAGCAACAGTAGCCCTTGTTAATGTATAGGAGAAATACACTTTTAGTGGTGTGACTCTTATTACTGTAAATACAGTGGGCTCACACATGTATACATCAATTAAGTGAAAGACTGCACTGGGAAGTTACTTAAAACATCAAAACAATAATTAAACAAGCCAAAGATATTGCTGCACGTAAATATAAATTTTGAGACATTTAAGGCACTTAGACAATGAAATAAATTGCCTGTACCAGTCTCTCATAGTTGTTTATCTCCCGCTGAAATGAAGATTCCGTGGTAGTATCACCTTATAATTAACATCGTACACAATGCCCCAAACTGTAAAGCTATAGAAGTTGTTTTACATATTCAAGTATCTGGCATAGTATGTGGATGTTACCATCATAGTCAACCTTGTCCCTTATCATTTCTACTAAATGTGACAGCAGGGTGCTAACAGACATCACATTTTGTCCTCTGACTACACAGATAATGTTATTCATTTGAATAAAATATCTGTGCTCACAAAGCATAATGGGCCTGTGAAGAATTCAATCATCTTGGATAATCATCATTATCAATAATGCCAGTTAATTACCATAACAATGAGGAAGGTAATAAATGGTGATGTCAAGACAGAGCTACCAGGTTTGGGGAGCAAGGGAGGCAGAAATCACTTTTTCTCCCACTCTTACTGTGCCGATGAGAATTTCAGTTTATAAGGCTGGTCCTAAGAGAGAATGGGAATTAATTACACATTCATGGATGACCATCAAAACCCTAATTTCCATTGTCTGGATTTAACTGATGAACTATCCATTTTCAGATTACAAGAATGGACAACATAATCTTACTTTGCATTATTAATCTTTATTATTTTAATCTCAATACAGAGCAACTGATAGCAAACAATTCACCAACAATTGTTCTGATAAGTATTCAAATCTATGAACCTATGACATAGTGTTATAAGCTCATTTGAACATAGCATTCTGTAATTATGTCTGAACTGAGTTATTGGGCTTCTAAGTCGTATACTGGTGCTGATCCAAGAGGTTGACTAAATTTTACTAATAATGCACTGCCCCCTCCTCCCACGGGCAAAAGAAACTCATACGTAAGTAACCCAACTTGACAACCAACAGCTTTCATGCAAGTATGTGACTGGACAAGTGCTGACCATCCACCTAGTATTGAATGAATGAGTGACTTATCCAGTAGACTGTGGCACAGTATGGAAAAAAACAATAAGAAAATTAAATCAAACTTGCAATTAAAGATTTGTGACTCGAGCATGAAGAGCAAAGAGAGAAACAAAATCAAAAGAATGCACAAGAATGGGTGACAAAGCGAGCCATAAGAAAAAAAGTCTGGTTAAACTAATTCTGTAGAGTCATGTGGATTATAATGATACTTTAAACCAGCCACTATAATTATAGAGCAGATCTCAGCTTATAAAGATAAAGCACATAGGTTTTTTCTCACACTTACAGATTTGGCAGTGGCTGAGATGTACTGGACCACCATCTCACGTTTGGTACTTAAGTCCTTTCCACGCAGAGGGGCTTTACGGTCTTCATTGAGGTTCATGTCCTCCTATATACAAAAAGACATTTGAGAAAGTTAGTGGTAGAGACTGGGTACTTTGCAATGACCGAGAAGAAAACCAAACCAATTTAAAAAGGCCAATCACACATTTTCATCTTAGCACATATAGCAAATGCTGCAAACAGCAGCTGAACAGTTAAAACATATCAAATTTACTTTATCTCAAAACCTCAGACTTTGAACCATGTAATTTATATCATAGATTCACAAGCAAGAGGAAGTATTTCAGACCTACTAATAATTATGGTTCCATATCCACTGTGACGATTTTACAGTAGATCCTGTCCTTCTAGAACTGAATACATTTCTTTGCATCTTTGTCTAAATCAGATGGTATAGCAACAAGAAGAAGAGTAATAATTAGTCCTTGAAACGAAAGTAGCAAGGCTACAGCAATATAAACTGTACACCCCAACTGAACAAGAGCACAAAATCAAACAACACTGCTTCTATTGAGGCCATGCAATCACATCAGATAGGCTGGATAGGCAGTATGTGCGTGTTATTGGGAGTATTATCTTCGTGCTACTTTAATTCTGCATCACAAAAGAGGTCTTTCATGTGAGAGACATCAGGGGATGGAGCGAAGGCCGGACAGAGCACTAAAAGCTAGGGAATGACATGATGATTAGAATGGAGGGGGATGTTTATCAGAAGCACTCTCTCACAAAGAGATGGCTAGAATGAACAGAGATAAAATAAAAAAAAATAAAAAAACATCCTCCTCAGGGTTTTAGGATAGTGAACCTAAAGTTGTGGAGCCATGCTGCCCTCTGCTGGTAAGCTATGTGTTAGGTGATCTGATTTGGTAGCCAGTGCACTCTGAGTTAATATAAAATTCACCTAATAAACTGTGTCACTTCTAAATAAGAACACTGTATAACAGAAGAGTTTGAATGTCCTCCCACAAGTAACTGAATTCAAATTGCTTCAGACTACTGCTACTTCATCTATCTCTGCAGCATAGGCAGGAATCCCATCCAGGGGCACTATGACCTAAATTCTTCCAACTATATTTCCTCTAGTAAATACCCTCAGAACGAAAAAACCATTAACATCCTTTTTGTGGAACAGGGAGGAAAACAATGCAACTGAAACTTTTGCAAATGGCAAGTTTTTCTCCCAAAGAAACCAGCAAGTTTTTTAATTAATCTTTGAACCCTACTAATTTATCTGCTTAATTGGCATTCAATAAATGAGGCAAAATGTGGCAGAGTGAGTATGTTGTTGGAGTGGTAGGAGTAGCCAGCCCACAGGACACTTGTCAGGGGTGCAAACTGGAGGAATGAGCTTTTCATGTTTTGTCTTCAAAATGATTAATGCTCTTTTATCATTCATACCCTCAAAAGGTACATAAGAGTCCTAGGATATCTTCTTTACTTGCCGCTGGTGTAAGTTATATTTTGAGATTTGAGCTTGTATCACTGAAAGCAGAATGTAAGAAATATGTTCTGTGTGTTGGCTCATCTTGCCCTGGCCAAGCACTCCTAAGAATTGTCTTATGCTAATCTGTCTCACTATCTTGCTTATGTTCAAAATAAGTGTTCAAATTTTTGCTTGTATCCGATAATAAAGAGCAGACAGGAAACACAGGAAAAGAGACAGTGGGGGTAAAACATGCAACACAAGATCACAGTTGGAAGTGAACCATGGATGTTGGGGTCATGTGGCACATTTGGCATATCCTGTAACCATTCTGATAACAGAGCTCCAACCTAGTAGTTGATAAGTGCAAAAGAGTGTAATTTCCTTGAATAGCCAAGATGGCAGCATTACAGACCTCGTAGCACATCACCAGGGAAGGTACCAGGCATTTGCTGAAGTCCATGAGTGGCAGATATCAGGCAGTCATTAAATGGAAACCAAATGGTGATTATATTTACCCAGGGGTTGAAGTTGGCGTATAAATTCTTTGGGTCGAATTTGGGGGACTATTCCTACAATGCTCTTACAATGCAGAAAGAGCCACCCTTAAATTAACACTAAAAGCATGCATTTTAATTTAATCATAGTCTTTGTTTTATTTTAATTAAATCAAATGTGCTACAGTACAAAGGTAAAAAAAATAACTAAATATGACATTGTCCTACTTACGGATTGCCCTATATAGTACATATATCAAACGTGATGTGTCTGGGCCTGGAAATGGATGTCAAGAGTCCATGCCAGAGGGAAAAGTGATCTAAGAAAAGCAGGAGATGTATAAAAATGTTTGGTCTCAACTGTGACAAATTGATTATTTTGTCCACTGCCTTCAAGGCTGATCCATGAATCTGTAAGGGCACACGCAGTAACTCTCCCGTGGGTTGGTTTTAATGTCCTGGCGCAGAGTGTAACTGCTGAGAGATCACATAGGGGCTTATTACTCGGAGTGTTCATCCAGACAATGGCAGACAGAGAGGCACATAAAACCTCAAACTAACCACTGCAATCTTGACATTCGTCTTGCATGTGTCCTCGATGCCTGTGAGCACCTCAATACCATAAAATACAATGAGAATACACTTTGCAAGCAATGATAAAAAACAACTTGGCACAGGAATTAAATTAATTCGAATGTCACATTCTTTAAAGTGTGCTCATGCTCACAGAAACTAAAAGCATAATTTACTGTACGTCATAAAGACATTGCTGCTAATGGCCATATGAGACCATTAGATATATGTGATCTATGTGTAGAGGATGAATCTGACTTCACCAAACATTTTGCGGTTTCCCTAATTTGTTTATTTTACAAAGAGTCAAGCTGACAATGAATGGGTAGTTTCATACATGCGTAGTGTGGAGGTTTCATAGATTACTGATGAAATTAGTTCATGTTTTTTGTGTGTTTGTGCTAATAGTGCAGCTCTTTGGGTGAAATGCAAATTAGACAGAGCTGCCTTCTTGGTGAAGAGCAAATGCTGGACATTTCATCAGCAGATTTAATGCTTTATTTTAAATGTTTAATTTACACATCAAGACAAGACATAAACACTTTAAGAGGCAGTGCAGAAAGTAGTGATTTTTCCATGCATTTTAACTTTCCCTGTAGTTTTATGAATATACTTGTGCTCTCAATGGTTAGCTTCAAAAATTCTAGAAAGAGTTCATTTGGTTTTCCTTCCCACTGTCTGAGTGTGTCCCAGATCCCTTTGATGACCGTTCAGTAATGGGCTATGTGCTATTTAGGCTTTGAGATACACAGTGCAATGTGTAAACCATTTTCCAGAGAAAAAATATTTTCCCTCTCTCCTAGTCATTAATGCACAGTAGGTGGTCTCACTAATATGACATGGGTCATCCCTTCATTTGAAGCCAACTAGACATCCAAGGCTGTAGCATGTATCACCATAAAAACAATCAATAATGGAATGGGTATAATGACAAAGACACCAACTAAAACACATGTGTGTATGACACAAATAGGTAGAGAGATGACAAAGACAGGCGCTTAAGAGAAGCTACTAGCATCAAAAGAAAACACCCACCACTGTCACTTCTGTGGTTGCTACATCAAAAGCAGAAAAGTTTACAGACTGCGAGAGCAAATAGTTGGGGTTTCAACAGCACATAAGTAAATAACCCTGTCCTTTTTGATTTCATTACTGTAATTATATATCCCAAACCAAAGTGTCAAAGCATGTCAAATGTCAGACCAGCAAATGTGACTTCTGTGTCGTCTGTCACTGAGCAAATTGAAGCCTGGGTTTAATGTCACACCGCTGTGAGCACAAACATAGTAATTGAGAGGTGAACTGAGTGACAGGGATGAGCACCCAGGCAAGAAAACACTGAGCAGTAGCCTGATGAAAACCAAGCGCGCTGGTCACATTTCTCTGGCTCTAGCAATAAAGACCATTGTATGAGAAAAAAGGAAAGGCAGGCACCGTATCACGCACACATACACACTCAGACATTATCCACAATAGTACACACAACCTATGCAATGAAGCCAGAGTAATTCTGCTCCTCACTTCAAAGAGATGGGCTGAAAGCTTTTTGTTAGATTTCAATCCTGCAGTACATAAGGCCAAAAATGCATTTCAATGGAGAAAATCACAAGTGTGACAGAGCTTTGACCCCACAGATGAGTGTGAAGTGAATTTCAAAGTTTGGTGCTCTTCTGACAATGGTCTAGGGAGTACGTAGATGGAGCTCTACTTCACAAATCTTAAAGGACAAATATGCAATATAATTACTATACTAAATAATGAAATACTACTCATACATCAATGCTAAAGCCTGTGTAGTACATTGACTTTCAAAATGTTTGTTTAGGAGCGTAATGTCTGTTTTTTTTGGGCCTGTGTGATCTTGCCCACTGCACATTTGCCCAGTAACATTTGGACACTACAGCTTGCCACACATAAAACAGCAAAGATTGAAAAATATTTTAATATGGACGCTGAGTTGTCAAATTCTTTTCTGAACATGTAAGCGTTGAGTTTCAGCTAAGGTTTTAATTTATCCCAGCTACTGGTAGCATTGTTATTTTAAGTAATTTAAAATTTAACATACTCTGTGGACTCTGTGTAGCCAGGTTATCAGGGGGGCAAGCATTTAAGACACACATCTGGTAAAGTGATTTTGACTAGTGCTGGCTAGTGCTGTCACGCTAATGTTAGAAACTATCATTCACACCGGAACAGCAGAAGAACGTGCACTCTCTCCTCTCTCTGCCCTGGCCAGGTTTATGCTGGTGACAGCACTTCATTAGCTCATAACTGAGATCTGCATCATCTGCAACAAGGACAGTGCTCAGAAATAGATGTGAAATGATTCATGTTATCTGTTAAATTGAACAATATATTATCAATAGCTTGGAAAGTATGACTCCAGCATGTGTATATTCGCAGCAGAGGGTGTTTGGTTTAAAAATATCAGGCTCTACTTTGACTGCTGTTTTTATAGCCTGCAATGCATCAAGCTAACACTGACAGAATATTATAACATCCACATAAGCTGGTTCATAATATTGAAACAAAAACACTGAGCAGCTTAACTCATAGGACTCTGTAAGACTCATTGTCTTGTCAATGTCAAAATAAAATGTGTCTCTCGTCTAGCATTCACTCATGTACACACACCATCCTGTACTTGGGAACTCGGGTGAGCTTCAGGCCTGTGGAGAAGATGTAGTGGGGAGACAACGCTGTCTCGTATGTAGAAACTGACTACAAATTGCTACAAATTGTTCCTTCAACATCTGCGTGCAAAATTTATTTATCTTTACTACAAACACTATACATAATTCATGTGTATTTTAGATAAATTCAATATAGTAAATAATGTGCACTGGTAGTTTCTATACTATGAATGTCACAGTTAAAAAGATTTTTAGCATCTTTGTACATTATATCTATAGATAAAGTCCAGTTTATGATCAGTTTTCTGTGTATGAGAAAGAATCTAAGGCACTATTTGACATTTGTAGATTGCAGATGTTTTACAAGCACACTAGTATTAATAGCTCTTGGATTATGTAAGATAATATGTTTTATAAATAAAATGCATCATGAACTATAAAGTATAATAATGGAAAAAAGGAAAATTTGACAGAGAAAGATTATATAGAAAATGACAAACATTAGTTTGTATGTTGCATAGCTTTGAAATTTTTAGAGCTTTTGTAACTTCACATCCTTTTTATTACATCCTTTTACGTGCTTGACAAAGCTCTGTTCACCAAAAAAAATCTGCAGTAAAAAAAAAAGGAAATAAAAAAAGGAAATTTGCTGGTACATATTGATATAAAACTACCTTTCTAACTTAACGTTCTGCCATGGCCAAACTCCTTTATCAGCAGTCACTGTTGATCTGCATGTGCACGTCTTTGTACAGATTTATGAATCACTTCACCACAAAAGAAAAACACAGCTCACCATCATCTTCTCAAAGAGGTCAATGATCTCCTTTTCCGAGAGGTTCATTGAGCGGTCGTCAAAAAGGGGCTGAGGAACAGGCAGTTCAGCCTGAGTAGAGATGGGATCTGTTGGATGTTGTATAAGGAGCTTCTCCTTCTTCATCCCTGTTTTCCGGAAACTTGTTATGCGATCACGCTGAAAAAAAAAAAAAAAAGTGTTTTAGACATTAACATATTTTATAACTATTAATACATGTAAG
>OMLM01004566.1:143503-255629 GCA_900302695.1 Helostoma temminkii | reverse complement strand
TATTAATACATGTAAGGATAATTATGTTTAATCACTACTGATCTTTATTGAAAGAAACCCTGGCATTATAACAGGCTAATCAAATGCCTTGTCACTGACATTGCAGTCCATCCATGGACTGCTTGTATGGTTGGAATATTTCACAACCTTGATGGACCAACAAACAAAATGATATGGCCAACTCCAGGGCGATTATGGAGATTCTCATCCAGGTCATGTCCAGTTGCAACTGATCTACACCTTTGAGACCAACTCCAGAACCTTCATATGAGTACATACAAACTATGGACTTTTTTAGGTTAAATAAGTCAATTTAATTATTCAATTAGTTTAGTTATTAAATCTTTGAGGTCACCAAAGCAGTTATTTATTGTTTGCTGCCACATGAGCATTAAGGTGCAACACATCCAGTAATTTTTTTTGTTGCTCTGTCTCATGTGTTTGCTGCAGAAACTCACAACTTTTTGCTTTCTTATCATTCTGGGAGAACCATGGAAAATGTACTTAATCCTGCATAATAAGTAGTAAACTTAGTTGTCCAGTTAACTAAAATAGCTCTACATAGCTTTTTCCCACCTGATCTCCATAAAAAATGCATGTAGCACAAGGGCAGAAATGGTGTCGTAAACATTAGTTCTATAAAGTAAAACTTTTCTTTCTTTAATATCCAATAATCTAGTAATCAATTATTTATGCACATCTCTACTTCATAAAAATGTTTCCAGGAAGAAGGAAATTATAGGAAATTATATTATTTTATATTCTGAAGGTTTGTCCATGTTTTATACTTTTAGTTGTTTAATGTTAAATAAAATACAACCAAAAACATTTTTGTTAAGATAAAACCAAAAATAATTAGTCAGGAATAGACACAAATGTGTTTGGAACATATTAGTAGAAAAATTAAATATTGATGCTGTTTACTATATAAAGTTACTTACCGTCATACCTCAAAGGATTTACCTGGTTTTCACTGGAATAGTCTCAGCATACAGAAAATAAAATTTAAGCTCATTGTTATAACATCAGCGAGGGTCAGTGGACAGTGTTTCGTTGTAAATCAGTCCAGGCGATACAGTAAATTTCAATGTAAAAAAACAGAAAGTGCATGAACCACATGCAACTAATGTTAGTCATATTTAGTATGATGAATCAGGGAGGACATGCTGGATGAATTATGAAAATGTATAAATGAAATGGAAAGAGAAACATACGATGACATACATAATGTCATTGCTGTCAATTTGAGATATTACTGGATGGATCAAACATACTGTAAGTTAAGAGTAAATAAATGTCTGATAGCTACAGTTACATGATTGCATTGCATTGTACACTCTGAAACTAATAAATATTATATGAGCTTGAAAGTGTCAAAGTCAGGCAATTTGCTAACTAAAGGTATTAAAAAAGCCCCAGGCAGAAACATCTAATCGGATGTACCACTGATAATTCCACTCTAAATGATATGAGCTGCTTACAAAATTCTAGATGCTACAGGCTACATTTTGTTCGTAATAAAATATTTAAGCTATCAGACAGTTGTGGTGCCAAATAATGGGATCAAGAAAAATCATCTTTTATTTAAACATTGCAGAGCACTACCACAACATGTAAATGAGACATATTTGCACAGTACAGTAACACAGAGGTCACAGTGTATAGGAACACTATTTTTTAAACAATCTGTGTAATCCTTTTCATGTATTGTTAAAACAATAATTTATATGTTTTTGGGACATTTGATCCATCCAGATATTTCAGTTGTTTCTCGTGCAGTTATGACAACACATGGGATGATGCGAAACGAAACACAGGCAAAAATTAAACCAAGCACCTTACCATATCATCAGCCAATGTTTTTATGTGTATGTTCTGTTGAAGGGAGGGCACAGTGTGAAAAATATGATCCAACAGAAAATGGAAACATTAGCAAAGTATGCATCCCAGCTGAAGTACATTCACATGTACAGTGTCTTCTGGTCTAATTTCCACTCCGAAACAAATTTCTCCATTTCTCAGAACTACACCCAACATAAGCCCCTACTTATTATCTACTTTTTTATAAGGATATGAGCATATCCTAAATACTGTACATGTGCAGAATGTGGCAATATTTGATGTTCCCAAATAATAAGATTTGAATGCATGTAAGCGTGAATGTTCAAGAATGAACATCCCAAGTAAATGCACTTTAGCACACACAGCAAATGAATAAAAAAATGAAACCCATCACAAAGTACCTATAAACCCACAGACACATACAGTATATAATAAATAACCACATGCAAATCAAAGAAAATATGTTTGAACCAAAAAGTTATTTTATCTCTGCAATATCTGTTCTGAACAGCACTTCTTGCAGTAACTTTGGCCCAGCTCACCATTATTATTATAAACTACAATCAAAGAAATTCCTAACTTTTCAAATGTTTGCTTACAAACCAAATCATCACAAAATGATAACAAAGAGCTCTAATACAAAAAAAATGAAACCACAACTTCTCTTTACTACAGATGTTTATCTTCATCTCAGATACAATAAGACAGGCTGCTGCCAAAGGCTTGTGGCTCGGCGAGGGACAGCCATTTGAAACACACCTCAAATGGGAAACGGTAGCAACACTGCCATATGCTGTGGTGCTAGGCTGTGAAATACTAATGAGGAGAGAGATGTGGGGTGGTGATGGCCATAAAGCCTGCCTCCAGCCGCGGATTTCTCCACTGTTCTAATCAGGAAACTACTGATGCTGGGGCGAGCAAACAGATTGGCTCTAACCTGCACCTCCCTCTGTGCATCTTCATCAGCTGTCGCTCTGGGCAACACAGAACAGACACTCAAACTGCCATATCTATCACTAGTTTTGACTGCAACAACTGATCAACAGTTGGGGGGAAAAGGCTATGAACCACAGAGAACAAAACACTCTATGTGCGGGCTTCACGTTTCGTCCAAGCTGATATTTTAAGTAAAGATGCAAACTGTATTATATTCACCAGGCTTCTTGAAGACAGGATACTCTCTACAACATCCAGGTATTAGCTCAACAGTCAATAGTAGCCTTTGATATAGCCGCACCACATCTTACTACATCTGTAAAGCTAAGAATTTGACCTGAGGAGCAACTTTTCCCATTTCTAACTCAGAGTGTATACGTATCATTAAGCCCAGCATTGTCTAGCAGTCTAAAACTGTGTGAAACAATAGCTAATTTTCAAATGGAGTGCTTAAACATTTTCTAATCAATTTAACAACAATCAAACCACTGTTTGGTTAATTGCCTTGACTTGAGGGCCTTTCCTTGCCTATTATCTTGGCAACATCGCAACAACGCAATTTAACATCTAACAATTAAGCTTGCATGTCCTCTGGGCTTCTCTCACTTATTAAAGTAAACTTTTTCATCATAATAAATGTTTATTACCAAACACATATTCCTCTAAATAACCTAATCAAATTAGCTCTGGGTCCCTCCTTAATCAAATATGATTATGACTCCATGCAGATCTTTAAAAATGAAAACACAAAGCAATATCCCACAACTTGAGAGTCAATTTGGGGTCACAAAACCATACCAGTATGCATATTTACACAATAACTTTTAAAATGAATACCACACAGTACAATTGATGCTACCATTACATTAAGTCACGAGGAGACATATTTTTCCATCGGTCTTAGTTTTATTACAAAATTCCACCAAGTGGCGTATGAAATACATTTTTATCAAAGACGAACAGAAGACCAACTAGGCTTCAAACTGGAGACTTTTAGTTTCACAGCTTTTAAAAACAAACGCCTGTTAAACTAATTTAACTTAACCATCTGTATGATGTCATTTTCACTCACTCATTGGAACTATCACTATAAAATCAGTAGCCACAATGCCTCTGTAAAACGAGTTTAGAAGGAAATTAGATTTTACTTTAATTAGTTCTAATAATAACAAAGCATTACTAGGAGCCAACCATTGTTGGCAGTGAGGACTGTAATGCAGAGTGATGCTGACAGTTTTTCACAACTTCATTAAACTACCTTGTTTCTCAGTTTAATGAACTGCTCAGTTCTACTACAGGCTAGTTAAGTGATAATGTCACACTTGTTTTTAGTGTGGCAAAGAAATTCACGTTTCTTGGGGGGGGGAAACACTGTACAATGACACACGTGCTGACAGAACACAGAATATTTCGAATTTATAATTAGCATCCTACACGGATAAGTAGATTTCTGCAGCTGCCAGGATGGGTTTTCACAGTGTATTCTCATTAGGTGCTCATTTGTTTAAATCAAACCCCAAAAGATGTTATTTGGTAAATGTTACTTATTCAGAAAGTAATTACTAAACTAGCTTTCAACAATTCCACATATTTCCTTTCCCCTTTCTGTTGCCATCACTGGAGTAAATAACATCTCATTGCTGCAAACCATAACAACTGCAGATGCATTGAAGAAATCTTACAAATGCTCAGAAACATTAGGCTATATTATACTAAACTTATCAAAAATAATTGTGAATGATATTAGGGAGCAACACAGAAATAGCATAGAATGTGTTACAGTATGTAGCATAAAACACGCCAGTGACACACACTGATCTCAATGAAAACTAGAATCAAAACTTCCTCGAGCCAGATGTCTGTAACAGAGCACAAACAGTAGTGATGTGAACTCAAACACTGCCCACCGTGATGCAAAGGTAGAGCAAATGACAAAACTCACAATATGGATTGGATAAAAAGTGACACACAGTAATGACAGTACATCATGTTATTGTGACAGAGTTTACATCACGTGTCAAGTCTTAGTTGAGTCAAGAAGCAAATCGCAAACTTATTCTGACACTGTACTACCAAGCTCCATAAAACTCCTACTGTACAAGATAGCTCTTTAGGCAATTGCACTACTTTGTTTTAGTCACATTAAATACTAATGTTTGCTAGTCATAGCCATAACCTTCAAAATTACATAATCTGTCTTTGTGTAATGAGATAGGATGTACAGCATTGCCAATATCATGGTCAATTTTGGGGAAGTCGCATCAGACAGAACTAAATACCATTCGAGTAACTGAATTAGACAGGCTAAGCAAATCAATTTGTCTAAATTAATCTTGTTACAAAGTTTTCCAATGGCTGTCATTACAAAAAGAGAGGAAGTGCACAGCAAAACCTATACAGATGCAAAGGAAATATAGAAGCATTCGCGTAACATTCCTGAATCCTCTTGATAAAAGTGTTTTTATGTGTAATTATTTATTATTTATATATTAAGTGTAATTATTATCAAATAACTTGAGCCTTGAGAGGATGCCCTTTTCAAGAAGAGCAAAATAAATAAATAAAATACACCCAGCCATCATATATACCTCGCATTTCACATGGCTTAAATACAAATATGTGACTTATTCCAACAATTCAGAATAAATGTATTATCAAACTGACATCTCAGCCACATGGAAATACAACTGCCTTTTCCCCTCACAAAATGCAATGCAAATAAATCTCCTGAACATTTAAATGACGAACACCTGCTTTCATTTACACTACAGCGTGGAGCCTCATCTTTATTCAAACTTCGGTAGGTGTTTTCATCTCCCCAGCTCTAGTGAGTTTTTCCAAGTTATGAGAATAATTACTAGCTCTGCAAATTAAAACTCCATAATAGGTCCTTTTATGTATGTTAGGTTTTATGAATTCATCTGAGATTTGCACATTTATATGGATTTGCATATAATATTTTTTTGGGTTGGACAAAACTAGTGAAGTGAAGTTACTTTTAGGAACTGTGCCACACATTTAGCATTGCATTGTTACTTTAATTGGACCATTTATAGAAAAAAATGAAATTAAATTTAAAGAAATACCACAACTACTAACTGGAAAGTGAAAAATATAAATATATAACTCATTAATAAAAAATATTCTTGTGGTACAATCCATCCATTCATATATCCATTATCTTTAACACTGTTAAAGGTCGCAGAGGGGATGACAGGGCTGACAGAGAAGGACAACCACTCATGCTCACATTCATACCTATGGATGATTTTGAGTCACCAACTAACCTAATTGCTTGTCTTTGTACTATGGAAAGTAACCCAGTACATGCTAAATCCAAATGAAGAAAAGTCGCAGCTGGCCAACTGGTACGATCCCAATACCTTCCAGTCGTATTGTAGTCCAACTGCAGTCTAACATTACAGATGCCTAAACTGAACCTCGGCAGTGCAGCCTGTCTTTGCTCGGCAACAGAAGGGATCTACTGGCACAAAACAGATATCACTATTGAGAGCACAATACAGGCGGTCAAAAACTGAATTTACGGTGTCTTGTTGATTTCTTTTTAATTTTTTAAAATTCGGATAACACTGTCAAATGGAAAGAGAATTATCTGCCTGTGAGTTACTCAGTCTGCAGCTGGGATAGGAAAAATTTAATGAAACATGGAATGTCAAGTTGTTCTGTTAAACAAATTAGTCAAAACAAAACTAAATCAAATTTACTATAGTCTTACACAGAGTTTTTACTTAATACTTCCGCTTGTTTCATTCCAAAAACAGAACAAGTAATTAATTTGAAAAGCAGGAAAAAAAATAAATAAATAATTCTCTAGATTTCCCTAGAAGTGCCTTTAAAGGGCATGAATCTGTGGCAGAGTCTGATTTCAGCAGGGGAGCTGGTACTGTTTACAGTGTCCTAAAACAGGGGAAGCAAAAAAAAAGCAAGTACAGCTAAAATGTGAATGGCTCCTCAGTGAATGCTGACAATGTGACGGTAGACCAGAACAAAACTGCCCTCAGGTTATCCCCATCTCTGTTCAAACATAATTTCTATTACAGGACGCTTGGGATTTAGCATGATGTGCAGCCAATACAGAAGTTGAGGTCTGTAAAAAAGGATTAAAACGTGCAGTATATGAATAGTGTATCACATATAAAGTTAATTTGCATTTTACAGATTACTGTACAGAAAAAAATATAATATATCTGTGGTGGATCTGTAAAGTAACTTCATGATGCAATAATTATTATGGCTTATTTTAAATGGAATTTAAGATCGAGTCTTAATAATCCAGTCTCTTATGCCGAGGTAACATCTGCTCAACCAGCTGTTTTTCCTGGCTGACATGTGCAAAAACATATGAACTAATGACCCTGTTGTTATCAATAGACTGTTTGCTAGGCGGTGGCTAATGATACTGTTTATATAACTACAGGGCTACACAGCTAAACACTTGAAAAAAGAAAAATTCAATCCCAGTGCCTGGAAACATGCTGCTGTGTCTCCCAAGGTAGTGACTATGCTTGTCACATACCTCTGTCACATACAAAAGTCAATTTTAAATTGGGAATATTTTTAATAAAACACTGTGACTCTGACAAACATTTTTCACAACACTCACCAGGCAGTGTATCACATCTACTCCATCAGTGAGTAGTTATTCTGCATTAACCTCTTTCACAGGGTGCCCCACATTAAATGAAGAGGTATATTAAACCCGCTTTTTAATGTAATCATTCAATTGTCCAATTAAAATAAACTGTTGGGGATCTTTAACTTCTTTGTATACTATTAGGAACTAAGGCGAGAACAGTTTCAAATTCCCATGCCATTGCCAAAAAAGTTTTAATTCATCGTACAACATTTACTTGTTTTCACAGATTAGTTCTACAGATATGTCTCTTCTTTGTTCTACATTTTTTAAATCTATTTTAGATCTGGATTGAAGCGATAAACTCTAAAGGTTCCTGCATACTATATCTAAGTTAAAGTTATTTGTATCCTTTTAATGGAAAGCTGTATAACAGCACATTTTGAACAAAGATCAGATAGTGGTCTTACATCTATTACATTTTAATGCTCAGTCTGGTTACTAAGTGAAATTATGTTTATTCCCTTATTCAGCATGAACCATGTGACACAAATTTAAGCAACATAACTTCCAAAGCAGACTATGTAGATCTTCAGAGGTTAAAACAAAACCAAGCTACTGCCTGAACTCACTTGTGTGTCCTCCGACTAATAATCTCAACACAAAGTAATGACTTTACGCTTTACATGTTTGTATTAAAATCAATCATGACATTCAAAAACAAATGTATCATGTAACTTTATCTCTGTGCATCTTTTCACAAAGCAGTAATCACTTGATCTGTCTGATATGTTTATATGTTCAGCAAACCCCTTTAAAAAAATCTATGTAATATTAGAGTTGCATTACACATTAATTATGGCAGCTCCACAGTTATTTTAATGGCAGTGCTCTCCAACTGGGAGTAACCCTGTAGCCTAATTATAGAGAGATGTCTATGTGTAACAGCCTGTCTTGGTTGCAAATATAAATTTTGAAAAAAAGCACATTCGGCTTTATCATTAAGACTAATTAAATCACTAATTGTGAAAATTAAAATTGTCTTGCCATCTCATCAGGAAAAATTGATAGGGCATGTGCTCCTTCAAGCTGAATACACATAAAACTTATGGTTAGGAAGACTTATATTTGTACACATTTTTTGTGACTCAATATCTTACACAGCAAATGTCACATTCTAATAATAAAGTCGTTAATTACAAAGGTGTGAAGATAGCTGTCAAACAAGCCACCAAAATCTGATAACTGAAAACAACAGTTTAAGGCACATCAGGAGCAATGACAGACGCTGCTTCTCAGTGAATCTAGAATGATGGAAAGTTCATCCATCACAATCATTCGACATAATACAAATCAAAGAGCAGAAAAGCCCCCTTCACCCTGGCCTACATCTGAGGCTGCAGTAGCAACGGCAACACTACCACTCATGAAACAAATTTCAATATATGATGTATATATTGTTGCATGAAAACTTGAAAATACTGATGCTCAATTAATGTTTTACATAGTTTTTCTAAATGTAAAAGAGGAAGCTAAATACATTTCCCATCCTAATCGGTTGGTGTACATAAATAAGGCTCAGCTCAGAGGGTGACGTTAGTGCTGTGACTCTGTTGATTTCTTGCACTGTGCGACCGAAGCGTTCTTCACCACTTCCTCTCTCTAACTTCCTGAATTCCATTAAAACACTCACATGTGGTCTGTTTCCTGCCATTTTTCACATCTCCCTAACACAGTCATGGTTATATTCACTACAAAATACATAATGCACAATTGGAAAAACTGGAAAACGGCACATGGAAGAAACGATAATAGGTACATGGTTTAAAAAAACCGACGGGACAGGCGGCATAAAATAGCCTCAAGTGTGCAATGAACCGACAATTTGTACTAAGTGCATTCTAAAATGACCTAAGATGAACCCTGAGGCCTCTGTAAACCTCATGTTGCAAAGCACCAAACCCTTCAAATGCCACAGCTTCCAACAGCGGCATGGTAAGCCAATAAATGATTCATACACCAACACAAATATCTCCTATTGGGATTTAGCCCAAAATGTAGCAGACTTCATTTATATAGAATAAAATAATTTAAAAAATCTTAATCTTAAACTGCAAAACAGTAAATGATAAATAACTTTAGGCCTATATTAACCGAACACACTGAAACAACCGTACAGTTTCTCAGTATCCAGAATGACCTGCAGCAGCAGTGTGTGTGTGTGTGTGTGTGTGTGTGTGTGTGTGTGGGCCAGTGTGAGCTCTGATTCCACTCTGCTCTCCCATGTCCAGGGTCTCATTAAAGGTGCCACTGCTTAAATAATGCTGAACTGTCCATTCATTACAGAAGCCTTAATTACTTTAATGACTAACTAAATGACAGACATGATTACAATCATTAAGATCCAATTTAATTAATAAGGGTTAATTACAATTTGCAAACACTCTTAAGTAACAGAAAATAATGGACATGTGCCAGTGTTGAGATTGTTCCAGCATTTATGCTTAATTTTGTGGGTAATTATTGTATTAAATTCAGTCTTAATTCAAAAAAAGAAATAATGTTTGTTAAATATTTTTTTCTTTCCCTAATTAAATTTTAAAAAATAAAAACACAAAATAATAATGACCCCTTTCTATCGCACTAGAAAGTCACAATAAAGCCACAGCATAGCTACAGGTGACTGCCTCAGGTGGCTGCCTGTTGCAGTAGCTCCCGTTAGATTTGTGTTTCTGTAATTTTTATGCGTTTTTTCAGTTTCTTTATTATTTTCTTTGCACTCTTTTTAAACACCTTTACCTCATTATGGATATGGCATTATATATGAGATGACTTTTCACACATTCTTTGTACTGGCAGGAAATAACAATGAATGCGACCTGGAGCGGACGTATTGTTTACACCAGAGATCAGCTAATCACGCTAGACGCTAACACTCACTAGAAGAAAGGCCCCTGATCCAGTGGAGCTGAGGAGGACAAGGCGCCGGGGATGCAGAGCTGGACTTCCTTCCTAAGGTTTAAACCTTCTCTACCTTCTGTGGTCACGGGAAATGTGAGGTCCCTTGCAAATAAGATGGACGAGCTTGGTGCGCTGACTTAGAGCCAGCATGAATATTGTGAGTGCAGAATTATGTGTTTTATGACTGCACCATCAGCGGCTTCAGGACTGTATGGGCTGACAGAGACTGCAGGCAGAGCGTTAAGAAGAGAGGAGGGAGGATTGCAGTGCTTGTGAGTAACAGGTGGTGTTACCCCAGACATGTTACTATGAAGCAATGTCTCTGCAGCTCGGACACTGAACATTAGCTGTTTATGTCCATATTATCTCCCGAGGGAGTTTACCTGTGTTATGTGTTGTGTGACGTCATTAACGCAGTCACCGCTAATTTACAGAATCAGCATCCAAATGCCTTGATAATAATAACAGGAGACTTTAACCACACATCTCTGGACACAACTCTCCCCATATTTAATCAGTTTGTAAACTGCCCCACCAGAGTCAATAAAACTTTAGATTTACTGTATGCAAATATGAAGGATGCATACACCTCCACTGCTCTCCCTCCCCTAGGCAGATCTGATCACAATTTGGTGTTTCTCACCCCCTCTACACTCCTATTGTTCAGAAGCAGACAGTGATCACGAGAACTGTAAGGAAGTGGTCTCAGGAAGCTACTGAGGCTCTGCAGGGGTGCTTTGAAGCCACAGACTGGGATGTTTTCTGCGACCAACATGGAGACAACATCAATTCCTTGACAGACAGCGTCACAGAGTATATTATCTTGTGTGTGGACAACATCATCCCACCCAGGACAGTGAGATGCTTCTCCAACAATAAGCCCTTGATCACCAGCTACTTAAAGGAGCTACTGAACAGGAAGAAGAAGGCCTTTTTGGAGGGAGACAAGACAAAAACCAGGTGAAGTCTATGCAGAGAGAGCTGAGGGAGAGTAAGGATGCTTACAGGAGGAAGCTGGAGACCCACTACAACATGAAGCATGTGTGGTCTGGAATGGAGAAGATCACTGGCTTCAAGGAGAAGGGGAACCAGGTGAAAGGGAACCTGGATAAAGCCAACAAGCTGAACCATTTTTTCAACAGGTTTACAGCACAATCGTCTCACTTTTAGAGACAAAATGATCCCAACATCATTACCCTCCCGTCTCCTACCATGCCCACCTCCTCTACCCATTTTATCAGTGATCAGTAGCCAGGTGAAGAGACAGCTGGAGAGGCTGAACCAGAATAAGGCAGCAGGACCTGATGGTGTCAGCCCCACAGTCCTGAAGGCCTGTTCTCAGCAGCTCTCTGGGATTCTATCATGAAGGTCCTGGAGAGACTGGTTCTGACCCATTTGAAACCTCAGGTTGAGACATCACTAGACACAACAGTTTGCCTATCGCCCCAAGGTTGGAGTAGATGATGCCATTGTTTACCTGCTTCAGCTCTCTCTCTCTCTCAACTGGACAAAGCAAACAGCACTGTGAGAATCATGTTCTTTGATTTCTCCAGTGTCTTTAACACCATGCAGCCTGTCCTGCTGAGAGAGAAGCTCCTGAAGATGCAGGTAGACTCCTCCACAGCCTGCTGAGTTACCGACTACCTGACAGATAGACCACAGTTTGTACGACTGCAGGGATGTGAGTCTGAGAGGGTGATCAGCAGCACTGGAGCACCTCAGGGGCCTGTCCATTCACTTTACCTAAACAAAAGACTGGACTGGAAGTGCAACACAGAGACTGTGTACAGGAAGGAGTAGACTTTACTTCCTCAGGAAGCTCAGGTCCTTTAATGTGTGCAACAAGATGCTGAAGATATTTTATCTTCAGTTGTAGCCTGTGCAGTTTTCTTTGCTGCCGTCTGCTGGGGCAGCAGCATCAGAGCCAGTGAAACTAAGAAACTGAATAAATTAAGGTGGGCTGGCTCTGTTCTGGGGACTTCTCTGGAACCGTTAGAGCAAGTGGTGGAGATGAGGATGTTGCACAAACTGCTGAGCATCATAGAGAACAGCTCACATCCTCTCCACGGCTTGCTGGTCTAGCAGCAGAGCAATTTTAGTAAGAGACTGCTTCAGCTTCTTCAGAAAGGTACAGGAAGTCATTTGTGCCAATAGTCATCAGCCTGTACAATGACTCAGAGTCTGACAGAGAGTCAGAGTCTACTACAGTTAAACTATATGTAATTAAGACACATCTCACTTCCTTTCCATACTTTTGCATGTCAGTGTCCTTGTGATTCATTTTACCTGCACTGCTCTCCCCTAAAAGCAATCAAATAACCTTCCTGTGCCTTATCTACCATACTCACATTCCTTTTCATGGAAGCATGTTTATGCACAACATTGTCTTTTCCTGAACATCGTACACTTCAAGATCAATATCAAGTGAGAAAATATGCAGTTCATATCTTACCTACAGTACAGTGTGTGTCCTACTTGCCATCTTGCTCAGTTTTATTACCCTTTTTTCACAAAAACAAAGTCCATTTTACATTTAACATAAATTACTTTCACTTGTGAGGTGACATTGCTCCTTTTTCCATTCTTGTTTTCTATAATATGCTCTTTCATTCAGTTTTGAAAAATATAATCTTGATATCTGTGTCACTTGTTTAGCCAGTCTCCACTCTCGTTACCCACAAAGCCTACATGAATGTGGCATCTGTGCTTTGTGTTACCATGATTTCATATCATTAATTATGGTGGTGCACCTGGCCAGAGATAATACTAAGCTGCAACATACTCTCAGTCTCTCAGTGTATTCTAATGCCACCTAAATGTATGCACATGCACATGTCAAATACAGTTGGAAGAAAAAATAAGTGAAGTATTAGTAGTAGTAGTAGTTTTAATAACTTTAACCAAAAATTTTCTGTTGTTGTATATTATACCCTAACAAAGTTCGGAGGAATTAAAAAAAAATCTTTCCTTGCAGAATTGCTTCAGCCATATTCTCATGATGCCTGGTGCGAATGTCTATCTGTCTGCAAGCTGAAGGTCGGTAGAAGCTGGATAAAGCAGCAGGACAATGACCCTGAACAGCTAAGTCTATCTACAGAATGTCTTTGGAGACACAAAATCAGCTATGTGAAGTGTGCCAGAGTGGTCCAAAATCCCCCCGAACTTTGTGCAATCTAATGCACAGCTAAAGCAAAATGTTCTAAAAGTGGTTTAACCAATTAAAACACTGTTTCACTTATTTTTTTCACCACCACTTTATATGTTTAATGGGTGTGTTCAATAAAGACATAAAAGATCATTGCTGTTTATGCTTTATCAGCTTAAAAATAT
Source organism: Helostoma temminkii (assembly GCA_900302695.1). NCBI lineage: Eukaryota > Metazoa > Chordata > Actinopteri > Anabantiformes > Helostomatidae > Helostoma > Helostoma temminkii. The sequence goes on along the minus strand of OMLM01004566.1, from coordinate 241,966 downwards.
TATGTTTGTTGATATTTGTGACTTTGGTGAAGATCAGATCACCAGATGACCTATTTATGCAGAGGACCAGGAAATTGCAAATACTTCACTTACTTTGTCTTGTAGTTATACTGAATGAACCTCGCTGATCCTAGTTTTATCTTCGGTATATGTACAAGCAGTACACTGCGATACACTACAGCTTTATGTTTACAATTATAGTGCATATATAGATACATATATATACTGAAAATATAGACATTACCCAGGTGAGGTGCATGTGAGAACACAAATATCCATGGCAGATGGCCTGGAGGCCATCATGTACAAAGTCCAGGTAATGTTGGAATGTGATCTCTGCTGTGTCATGCCTCCCACATGCTCAGACATCTCCCACTCTAAAGTTCTTTTCACACATGCCCTCCGGACTATCTCCGGACGATCAGGTCTGGACTTTACTTGGAGTTGCACTTTCATATGTGCAGCACCTACCCGTTGGAAATGTGTCCAGAAATCGGGAGAAATAGTCTGTTTGATTTCAGTGAGAGAGGGTCTCTGTGTAGAGAGTGCAGGAGGACCGGTGTGGTACAAAAAGTTCACCTTGGAAATCTGCTGATTATTTACAGCATTGAAGCAGAGTCAATCACGTGATTAGAAACTATGTGTAATGTATATAATCCCAGTTTCATGAAGGCAAGAAACGTAACTTCCTATATTTAACAATGCTGTGCTGAGCAGATCTACGAACAGCGAACTCTCACAGTCCAGCTGTGGATACCCCGAGAATTACCAGCTGTGTTCACACAAGACTCACACACACATTATGCAGACTTTGTAATAAGGGGCTGGCAGGATAAAGTCTGTGTGATGTCCGTGTGGGTTGACTCCAGTGTTTGTGTTCACACATGCAGCTCACCCAAGTAAAGTCCGGAGAAAGTCCGGAGTCCAGTGCATGTGTGAAAGGGGCTTAAGCTACATGTGTGAAACAACTCTGCACAATGTCCGGAGTTGATTCTCCGACACTGTTTGGAGTATATATACAATAGCAGCTTTAGTTACCCACCACTTTCTATCTATCTCTTTCTCAATCAGTCAAATGACCTTTGAGATTCAGATCACCCTTAATCCCTTTGTTGTAGAAAACAAAAAGTAAACACAGGTGAGCAAAGACCATAAGTGAGAAAAACAAGTCCCTTGACTGACTGATCACATTACAGGAGGGGTGACCAACCCTGGTCCTTGAGAGCAACTTTTTTTCCCCAACCATCTCTGAATGACTGAACACATCCAGGTAAACATCAGCGAGTAAGGCAGGGACAGTGGCTTTTGAGAACCAGGACTGCCCAGCCTTGCATTCAAATAACAGGGGACAATGAAGTGGTCCCTTTATTTTGTATTATTACGTCAAACAGAGTTCAACATACTCTGTTGAAGTGCATCAGATAAATGCACTGTCCGCATTAAAAACCATTTCCACGGGACATATATGTATAACAAATCTTTGTGCAGTGAATCATTCATTCTTTTACACTAGTGCCAATTTCCTAGAGCTGATTCTCTACTCTACGCCAGGGCTCATTAGCATTATCTTTTGTATATCTGTGGGTTGACAGGTTAGTGATCAGCACATATATGTCATATGACCACACAACACACGTCACTACATTTTGTGTAAAAATGTATTTCATATACTAAATTCAGAGTGTTAATTATTATTATTATTATTATGTTAATAATGCTCTACGTGAAGTCATCTTGAAGTATGCAGGGGGGTAATATTTCTCTGTTACTGTCAAACCAACTTCCCTGAATTGCTATAAAAAGATCCATCTGTCTGTTTACGGGATGTCATGTAAGTATTAAGAAAAGTATATTATCACAAAGCTGACCAACAAACAACAGAAACACACTGAATTATCTTTACCTCTAAGCATGGTGTTGTTATTCTAACGCCCTTTGCTGTGTGAAGTATCTACATCCTGGGCCTGAAGCCCAAATGGTGTTGCAGTGATGTAATCATTCCCAGTGACGTGTTAAACAAACACACAGCACTCACTGTTTCTCCTCTAAAGACTGATTCAACTTGAATAAACTCTACCACTGTCTACCACCTCGCCTTATAGCTTTATTAATGTCGATTTACTTTTTAGCAGCTCTGAGTGTGAAAAGACGATTACAACGATTAATCATCTCATGATAGATATTTCCCTATCTTTCTGTGTGGACCACACCTACTACTTCTCATCTCAGGAACCCTATGGCAGGCCTATGTACGTAGTAAAATAGGAGTTGATGTAATTGTGTGATGGAGCCTGCCAAACATTTTGAAACATGAGTTGCATTTACATTCCATCTAATTTTTTAAACACTGTCTGCACTGCTGTTTCATTGTCGAAAAAAATGCGTATAGCTGCATGCTTCTATATTGAGGTGTGCATGCAACAAACCTGAAGCTATTATTATGCATGAGGGAAGCTAAAAAGTGAGGATAAACAAAAGAAGGCAGATCATGACTCCACCCAGGAATGAATAATTACTTCCTCTCTCAAACCAAGAGCCGTGTTAAGCTGTTTGCAATAGGAGCAGTTCGGGCTGCTCGGTTTGGAGGATTGAGCAAGAGAGGATGAGCCTGGCCACAAGACTTTACGGAACAAAAATCTGTGATCCTATAGAGACTTCTCGGTACTAATTTGCTGAGAGCTGATGTCATCCAGACACCCTGCCAAACTATTTTAAACACGAAGCAGGCTTTCTGAGAGTTGTATACTGTTGTTAGGATTTCTCAAGACAACCTCCTTTGTAGCTCTGGAAATGCTTGTCATTTCAGTGCAATGTAGGACTTCCTGTCTGACGGTTATTATGGACACACATCCCCTTAACTTTGCGGCACAAAGTAACCAGTGATTCCAAATTTAACAATTCCCCCGATACACATTTGGTACTGTTTATCTCCTGGTGTATCAGCCTAAAACCAAACCTAAGCCCACAGCAACAAAAAGCCCCACCTAAGTAAACAACTGTGGTGATAACATAGTCACCCTCTTTGTCTGCAATTAATTCAGCTTTGTTTTACCAAAACAGAAAAACTACTCAAACTACTACTCAGTTACTCAATTTAAATTCACTTAGAGGTTTGGTAGCGATGACTGCAACTAAACTTTTGACAAATCTCGTCAGGAAGCAACACTTAAACAATGAAAAGAACATTTACTGATTGATTGATTTTTGACAACATCATCCAGAAAGTTCAACACAAGCCAAGCTGTCTAAATTGGAAAAAGCTAAAATCATATTCAACAGCAGCCAAAGTTTTATGTCTTTGGTCAAGGAAAATTATTTTCAACCACTAGTTTCTAAAGCTGCAGACTGTGTGTAGGCAATAGCAAGCACTTAACACACTCAGTTTTAAAGTTAAGATTTACTGATGCGCATCCCACCCACGACAGGGAACACGAGACTGTGGTTACAATTTACCAAATCATTTTGCGCTCTCTTGTATATAACATGCAGTGTTTACACAATTACTGCATTAACTTAAGCATTAAGTCAAACTACAGTCACTGTTCCAGACATCACATAAAATTCACCGTGAAACCACATCCCCAGATTTTGTGATCTCACTTCCAGGCAACGGATGGCATGCAGGAAAGGCTTAATGAGACCAGCCCTCCAGTGATGCAGACTCAGGGTTGCCCACTTTTTAAATACACACGCTCTTCACTCTACATTAACCACTCTATTAGGCCAAGCCATCGGAGATGCTATAAATGGAATAAATGTTGATATAATGTTCAGTTGGTATCTAATACATACTGACCTTCTGTAACTGTCAATTCTTGCGCTGATAATTCTTCTAAAGTCTTATCAATTTCACCACACTCACACAGTCCATAAAACCACCACAAACCACAAGGACCTCACACTATGCGCTGAGTGATCCAGCAACTAAACTGCATCTTTCTGTACATGTTAAGATAGATATTGAAGCAAAAATGTCACAGTAATATTGCTATTGAAAGAACTTTCAGGAGATGTATTGACTTTACACACATTGCCACGTGATGCACTTTGATAAGTACAGCACTCAGGGAAACACAATCTGCTTTGCTCAACTCTAACAGCTATTAGAAGTGCTGTATTCTGCTACATTAAATAGTAATAACAACACACCAATCACTTTTTCTTCATCTTGCACTAAACTGATGATGTCTACTATATGTACAGGTGTTATTTTTCCACTTGGCTCCTTTTTATTTGACTTTACCATGAGGTTTATGCCAATAAATAACTATAAGAAGCTGTAATGCTGCAATGTAATGTTTTGGAGTAGAACCACTTCCTCAGTTAAAATAAGCAGAGAGGTGAATTAACCATTGCTTGTGGGATTAGAGGATGTGAAAGTTCAGTGTACAGTTCTTCCATGTAACAGATCTGAATACATACCAGTTTTTTGTTTTTACCCTCATCCTCACTGGATTTCTTTTTAGAGGGTCTATTCGGGTCCTCCCCGCCGCTGGCTTGATCCATTTTAGCTTAAAGTTAGTTTCCCTCCAGAAAGACTTCAATGTGACCTCCTTAAAAGTTGGCTAACTCCACCAGCACGTTTGTCAAAGCACTTGTAAAGCAAATCATCCAGATTAGGTCTTTTTAAACCCCATTCCGTTTGAAGATAATTTCAAGTGGATGAACTAATAATTCCCGACAGTATGCAACAACCGAGGAGGCTTCTTGGTGAAGAAGAGGTGTGGTAGGATGTGCTATCCGCTGTGAGGTCTCCACAACCCAGGGGTAAGATAGTTCACACCGGGAGGGTTTTCTGAAATTACCATGACATAACGTAAACAACAATTAATCAGTTTGTCACGTGTCTTAGAAATTAAGCTGCATAAAAATTAGCCTCAACACGTTTCCCATGTACAGGCTTGTTAGTATGCAAAGTGCAGAGTCAGTATACTTTAAAACGCTAAAACAGATGCCAGGAAATTTTAGAGGCAGCTACAAACAGTTCAGGAAAATAAAACACACAGGCTAAACTGACACAGACAGCAAACTTACAAACGTGTAACTTAGCAATAACATAGTAGTAACCGACCAAAAACGTTTTAAGGCAGTGGCGGTGCTCTGTCAGTTTTCAACATACACTGAAATTATAGTTATTTAGCATTAACTGACAACAATTAATCAGAATTAACAAGCAGTTGTGACATATGAAAATCACCGTTGTTCTCTCTGCTTGGAATACTTTGCTTGCTGTACACTTAGCCAGGCCAGCATAAATGGATGACTGTTACCTGACGAATATTATCTACCTGAACACATATAGTACTACACAAAAACACACAACACTATGCTATAAATTACACTGTGAACAATAAATAACATGTCAAAGAAAACTCACAAAATCCCATCCGGAGCATACCTTGGCAACCAAACATGAAAAGCCAGGCCCACGGTGATCCCGCCTATTACATTGTGATTGGCTAATCGTGTATTTAAGGGGCGGAAACTGTATCTACTATTGGTCAGAGATGCTGACATTCATGAGGTTGTCGTGGCGTCGAAGGGGAGGAGACTATAGACTGAGGTCAACCTGATTTGAAAGAAAGTGGATAGGACTTAGGGAGCTATATAAGAGCGGATAGGAAACAGCGAGGGAGTGTGTTGCAACAAAACACACCCTGGGGTGTGTGAATGTGTGTCATATGGTTGGTGTGGGATAATTACGCGCACACAGACACACTCTTTGTGTTTCTATGAGTGGTAATAACAGCTGGTGTCATTATTGAACGGTTACCCAGTTATATAACCAGTGTATCATAGGGTTTTGTGTGTGTCTGTGTGTTTGTGTATGCATGAAAAACAAGGGCCTATTTATTTCTGTGCATACATAAAGTAATAGGCAAGTAAATGTTTATTCTTGGACTTTAGAACAATTTGACAATGGAATTCCCAAGGCCCTCTCAAAGGCTCTTTTTAGGTATTCAAGCTGAATCTCTTTTAATAAGGACATGGAGTTTGATCGCTTGTCATATGGCTCAGTCGCCAGCATGTGACCAGTAGGGAACTTTAGTCATGCCATAACGCATGGTCATTGTCCAACAAAAAAAACAAAAACAAAAAAAAAAAAGGGAAATTCAACATTATGGAAATTTTGATTCTTCAATTTTTTGCCAAAAGATTAATCATGCTCATGTATCTGTTGCCAAACAATTGGTGGATACTCCACCAGGTTACTGCTGCTCCCCACCCACTCATGATTAAACACGCTGTAAAACACGATAAGTCTTGCACCAAACCTGCTATTTTTGGGGATACACATTTATGTAAAGCAAAAAATGTAAATTTTAACATTTCGGTTATTAAAGATACTAAGCAAATAGGCTATAATATATCTATTAATGTACTTTTAGGCTGTTAGATTGACATTTTTGTGCTATGCTCTTTCAATAAACAAATAGGCGAAAACTATAAACTAATCAATAATGAAATATTAATCTACTTGTATATCATTAAAGTTTAGCATTAATAATTCTTCCATTGCAGGGTTTTAACAGTGAATAGGGTTGAAAAAGATGCTCAATTATCTAAAGCAAGGCACAAACAAGCAAAATAGCTAAGGCAGGGAGAAGATATTGAAAGCAAAGCACCGTGAGAAGAAATGTTTCAGTCTCATGACGTGTACCACATAGAGAAGAACAGAAAGTCTTTTTAAGTTCATATAATGTTGCAAAATACTTCTGTTAACTAAATATTGGGATTGAGCTACTGGTTTATAGTCACTGTTTGCACATGTAGTCTTCTCAAATTAATCTAGTTATAAATGAGTCATAGTTTGAAGATTCTAAATATGGAACATAACCACACGGTTGTTAGGTTTCTCTGAAATTGTTTTTTGAAGAAAATAATACACAAAGAAGTGAACAGATAGGAGGAGTGAGAGTGTATGTGCATATTTACAGAACATTAGTATCTGTGCCAGTCATAGCAAAAGGCTGAACATATTGTATGCATTCAACATCCTGATGTTTTCAGAAGTGTTGTGCATATTGCATGGTGACCATGTGACACTGTGAAACAGTAAAATTATTCCTAAATGCATGAGATTTGAATGTGAATTGTGGGACAACAACACTGAAGAATCTCAAAGTAGGGGTGACTATATGGCTACAGCTTGCCATTTTATTTTCGATGACATATTCACATATTACCAATGTGAGAATGTCCCCTCTGTAGCATTAGTCTGCTGACACTGGGCTTTAGCGTCCCTCGCTGACATAATAGCTTTAATCAAGACAATGAAAGCACTTGCCAACAAGGTGATAAACAATCAACAAAAGAAAATACAATTTTGCTCTTTGTTAGGAAGACAGGGACTGTTGAGTTGTCTGATTGCCCCACAGACACCAGGAAATTTATAATTTAACATGCCTGTTGTGTGCAGATCAATACTGAGCCATTTTTAACCTTGTAATAAATGTATTTTCTTTCCTCTGATCACCAAGAAGTCTCATGACACCCACACTAGATATCTAAACTCATAATGCCCACATTTTACCGCCTACATAAACTGACTATTGCAAACAACAACACATCCTGTTACAGTGGCACATTCAAATGCAGCATTTCCTTCTGTGCCTGTGTCTCACTTCCCTTATTGAGAAACAAAAACATTAACCAGATTATTACAGTTATAGGAAACAAACGACATTCTGACCAAGCATTTATTAGTGCTGGCAGTTTTGGTCTATAAATAAGGTTCTTGTACTTGCTCACATGTCCATGTGACCATCACGTGCACGAAAACTGGAGAATCAACAAAATTTCAAAGTCCACAGCCTCTGTCAGGCATGGCTACAAAGGACATTGTATATTATTAATATTTTTCTTTCTTACTCATTACAGCCAATATAGTCTCTCTCAACCAGGCATGCTGTCTGGCTTCATCAAGGAATGCAACCAAAAATATTCTAAGGTTTGTAAAAATCAATTTAAATTACACAGATATATCATGCAAACTATTAACGAGTACATCATCAACATTTGCCTCCTACATTCCTCCCAATATCACAATGTCAAAGTTGGGTTGACTACTTACTATGTATGAAGCCTGCAGTGTTGTTGTATTTTTTTTTTCTATTCATTATGGCACAATGCATTACGAGATTGTTGTGTGAAGCATGAACTAGCACGGAGCAATTTTTTTTAAAAATGCTTCAGAATCTACCTACGAATTTGAGTCATCAACTTCATCTTCCGGTGTAAGCTCAGTAGCGAGGGTAGTAGAGGCCAACAGCAAGAGGAGAAGACAGTACGATGACATCTATTCATTGTATAGTTTCATCTTCACCGGGCATCCATTATGCTAACTAAGCAATAGTTCCAAGCAAACTGAAAAGACACCTGACAACTAATCAGTTGTCACTAACCAGTAAGGAATGTATACAGAAGACATAGACATAGACATACACAGCTCTTGGCTAATGTTTAGTTCATAGATGGAGACCATATCAGAGAGAATTTTTTATTTTGCAAAACAATGCCTAAAAAAAAACAACCAGAGAGAGGATTTACTTTGTGACAACTGAGTATCTTGATCAGGGGCGATTGAGCTCGAAAAACTGTGTCAGTATCTGTACTGATGGGTCCCCTGCTACTGGTGGTGCCAAGGGTCAGTAAAGTTAGAGAGCAAAACCAGAACGTGTGACCACTCACTGCTTCCTTTAAAGAGAGGCAGTATTTGCAAAGAAACTGCCAAAAGAACTTTTGGATGTGCTGGACAGAGCAGTAATTTCATATAGACTGATGATATCACTGGAGAAGGAATACACAGTTGTGTCAAGTAGCTCCATTGCAATTGTGCTGTCCTTCTATACAACGTATTTGTGTGAACTAACTTACATCAAAAATAAGAACAGGGAGTGACTGAGGACTGTTGACAAGAAGCTTTGTTTCTGCCTCATGCCCATCTCTGCCAAAAACAGGGCGGCAGTGTGCATCATCCCAGGCTCAGGTTTCCCTTTGATGGTAAGCAGCCCAAAGTTTACCACTCCTTAGCCACTTAGGGTGTGTGTGCATGTATGTGTGTTGAGCCACAAAGGGATACAGTACATTTTGTTTTTTTACATTTAGACTGGTGACTCCAGAATTGGAATACTTTTAAATGGTACTGCGACTGAAACGGGTTGAAAAACACTAGTGTAGTAAATAATGTAGTCTGTATATCCTACAGAATGCATGTATGAGACATATCTTGAAATGTGGGAGTCTTTTGTGTATGTGTGTGTGTGTGTGTGTGTGTGTTTCCTATTGAGATTAATATCTAAATTCCATTAAACCTTCTATATAAACTCCACTAAACTTCACTTTTATGTTTTTCAGTCCAGCTGCTTGAAATCAGCTCCAAACATTTAATTAAGTCGTTCAGTTTCAGATCTATCCATTTTTCCATTTTAGACTCACTTACCCCTGAAAACTGCAACAAAGCACTGCAATAATGCTGGAATGACACACGGAAAACAGAAATCCATGTTTAATGATAGAAAACAAGCATGCATCAAAATAAATTAAAAATATTACGTTTTTTATTTTTTATACTATTGTGACCACTCTACTCACATTAATAACATTACTTGCACTTAATTATTTCCAATTTTTTGTCAAAACAAACAAAACCAAGACACAATAATGACATTCAAATCCGCTCTTGATTCTGCAGCTCATACGTAACATGCAGTTTGTTGCTATTGTGGATGAATTGTATGTCCAGTGCCACCAATAGTAATAGTAATGACTTCAGTATTTGTGTCTATGTGTGCAGTGAAATCAGCATCCATTTGCAAGCTATAATTATAAACATGCTGTTGCTCTGGATGTGGGACATAATTTTTTCCAAGAGTCATTTGACAATTCTAAGATGACAGGCCACAGCAATGAAAAGCACATACTGTGTGATATAAATAATCTGAATGCTTATTTCTCTTGTTCTGCATAGCAGTAGTAGTGTCTCTGCAATAGTAAAATGTTGCAGAGACAGTACAAATCCAGAAGTTTCACCACATTCATTCAAAACTGTTTGAGCATGGGCTAACTAGGAGTTTTGAATCAGTTTTAACTTTTAAAGTGTACCATCAATTTTACATATTCATCTTTCATACGCTATTTAGCACTTAAGCCAAAAGATCCATACTGAACCTCTCACCATGTTTTGTACTTGCTATACTGTTCAGAGCCATTTCTCTCATATTACACTATCACAAGCCTTAGAAAGGTATGAGGTTGTCACAAGCAGTATTAGCAAAGAGCACTGTAGAGCGATGCAAGAGAAACAACTACTAAATAATTTATTCCCTACCCCACTGTACTGCAACACAGCATCACATTCACAAATGTAGGACTGTACTCCTTCTCTTTGCTACTGCTAAACCTGACTTAGACATATTGCTTTTTTATGATTTTTAAAAATTGTTATATATAAAATTGTTTACTTTAGGTATGCAGTTTTAGGAAAATCCATAGCTTATTTTGCTTTTTTGTATTTAGTTTTCTCAGTATGAATGAACTGTGAACATTTTCACTTTGTGTCATGTATTTGTCATTAGAGTAGATGTTAGAGGGAGAAAACTGTGAATGAAAGTGAAAGATGTAAGCAGTAATTTTCTCCTTTTTGCAATAGTGACTCTTTGAGCCTTCAGTAACTCGTCTACAAACTATAATAATGGTAATGACATACATTACTGAGCTGCTTAGAGAAAATGGTCTTTCTATTAAATATGCTGAGAGATATTTGTGTACCACATCTCATCCTGAAGGCTGGCTTACCTGTTATTGTGAAGAATCCAGCTATATGAGTGTGCTGCTGAAAGGGCGCTTGGAAACTGTTCATGTAACAAAATGCAGACAAAAACAAAGATGAGTCCAAGAGGAGCATGTCACCAGTCAATGTTATGCAAATACAGTAGACACCCTGGGTGTGTTTTCACATCATTTATACGGTTTGCAGCACACTAGATGAAGAAGCAGCAGTGTCTATAAACACAAAATGCTGCTCACGTCAGCTTCTATGCAAGCATGAAGACCTTTGTTTGACCTCAAACTTTACCCTGTACTCAAAGTTTGCACAGACTGACGACAGTGATAGCAATGGTAAATCAAGGAGATAAAGATCTATGATTATGAAACAGATGAATAATTAAAATTATTTGTTATTTACTTTACTGTATATGTTTTATTGATGTGGTTATAGGAACTTCACAAAGCACTTGGTAACACATAATTATTTTACCTTGAGGGACATATTGTAGGAACTGGAATAACTGAAGAAGAAAATTAAATATAAATGCAATTCATTTGCTTTTAAAGTGAAATTGCATGTACAATAACTCATGAAGGCCAGCGCACCCCAAAAGGAGTTTTGCATTATCTATTGTTATTAGAATTTTTGATAAAATAATGCATTTAAAAAACTGAGAAATAAACACTACATTCTTTCTCTAAAATTACATTAATGAAGAGTGAAACTACAGGACTAGTTTCACTCTCAGTACTGATCCACTGTACTGTGCTTTTGAGAGTTTACACGCCTCACCAGTTTGCTACATGTTATGACTCTACTTGGATGTTATATATATATAACGATATAAATTGCCTGTTATTCTGGTAAGTGACAGTTTTATGCCAGAACAATTAATGTAAATGATTTTTACATACAGTTCCTACACAGAGCTGCCTTATAGTGCTCGGTTAAGGCACTAATTTACATCACACATAGTTTTACTAAGCCTGAGTACAAACTGGGTTTTTCAGCACGTTCCAGTTGTTACTAAAGTCTTGCCTGAAAAGAATTCATCAAGTCTTTCCCCTCAGCTTAGTTTTATAGACCTACATTTACTGAATGACATTTTGTGACAGGAATATATATTTCCCAGATGTCTTAACATACGGCAAACATCCTGATATTATGCACTTTATACATGTCTTGAGGCTCATGGATGTGTAAAATGTATTGATTTGTTTGTTTGTTTTTGACAAACACCAACAGCAGAGCCGTCAGTGGAGTCATCTTAAATTGTTCTTGAAAATATACTTTTGTGAACCCTGCAACTCCCTTCAGATAATCTCACTTGACCAAAAGAGCAAAGACACAAGGAAAAGACAACTACAGGCAAATTGTTTACACTGTAGATATTATAAAATAAAGCTTTAAGGGACAAAAGACAGAGCCAACAATTATTATAACAGTAACTGAACAGAGCATGCAGATAGTACAGTAGTCTTCATATTTCAACAGGCCCATATTAGATAGTCACATATACAAACTTGTGGTGGAGGAGAAGAAGAAACTGTAGTATATAAATGATAAATATTGTATGATTATAGTGATATTAAAACAGAACTGTTATAGGGTTGATCCATTACAGAGAATGAACACATTCATTTTTATCTTTTAAAGGTCCCAATCACTACATAGCGTGATCACAGTTTAAAAATTTGGAATGAAACTGCTGTTTTCCTACTACTACTATTTTTTCTATTAAATCAGGCCTGAGTGGATGACAATTAATGTGCATAAACCAAGCAGTAAACAACTTTACTCTCATCTGTAATCGGTGGTACCATGAGAAAGTCCCATTGTTCAGTCCAGGCAGCAAATGAATACAGTAGAGGACATACTGCAGAGCTTCCTTTAAAAGGGTTCACACAGGTATTAAGCGGTAATTGCTTTTGGGGCAGAAGCACAAAGGCTCAGTATTTTGCAATACTTCTACTTCTTTCTTCTTCTTCCTGTGAAAGGACTTAAAATGACCTGTTATTACTCATTTCTAATTTCATGGTCCCTATAGGTGACTGGGACCATAATCAAGATAACTACAGGCAAATTTGTTAACTGTTCACACCACTGTACAACACTCTGTGTTGGGCTTTTGCTGTCTCTGTAGGGGGCTTGTTCTTCTTTTAAGTATGTGATTTAAGGTCGACATTCTACGCAGGACTGACATAGCCCCAATTTAAATTCATTGTTAGGGAAAAGTTATGCACCTAAAATTATTGTAGCTCTAGTCATACATTTCAGTAATAATTTCCTTAACTGTCCTTAATTATAAATCATTCAGAGCTCTGCATAATTGCAGAAATCACCTTGTAATTAAAATGCTAATTCAGTTAGAATGTAATTGTTACACAGTAACATGGAATCCCCAACATGACAGAAAAAAATATATTTGAAGAACCACCCAATTCAAAAAAGTAGTAGTTATTGTAGTAGCAGTAGTAGTAGTAGTAGTAATAGCAGTAGTAGTAGTAGTGAGATTTAAGCAGGCAAATTAAATTTGATGAAAAGTGTGGTTCAGTCCAAAATGAAAGACTAAACAAACTGGATCATACAAGCACAGACCACATATCTAAGGTTGTCAAATAACTCACAACTTATAATTCTTATATCAAATCCTATCAAATGCTCAATAATATCAAGTTTAGCCAATTAGTATCAGTAATCTTCTTACTTTTAAGTCATTTGCATGCCTGCCAGGTATTTAGCCTTCAAATGCTCCACTGGCCCAAAGCAGAACAGTCAGATCTGATGTTTGAATTCATAAAACTAAGGAAGTAAAACCAGGATTCAGTGAGCAAGTTTGTGATAAATTAAACCACTGGCACGTCATAAAATCACAGTCAGAGACCCTAACCACTATGATGATAGCTTTAAAAGTTGACTTAGAGTCAAAATGGTAGATTTAGATATACACTGTGTATTCATACATTTAAAACAGTACATATAGATAGTACACACTGTAAGTCCAAATTCATGTGTCATCTTATAATGTTGAATTAAACTTGTGAATGGAAAATTGTGTGTAGATGGAAAACATCAGCTTCAGTTTTTATTACTATTGAGAACTTTGAGTGTCTTGGTAGCAACTTCAAGATGCTTGTAAATGAATATGGAAAATAAAGAATCTCTAAAGAGGATAACAGGGACAAGAGTTTGAATATGGAAGCTGTAGAGACAGTAACACAATGGTATAAATACAAGGAATAGAAAAGGAAGTCGGTGGTGGAGTTGAACCTGAGGCCGTTGCAGTAACACAACACTTCCCTTCTGGGGGAAGAAGGAATTAGAGAAATTATTCTGGGTAAGTTCTCGTATCCAGGACTAACCTGACCCAAGTGATTGATGTTAAGCATATTCCTCTTTCTGTCATAAATAATATATAGTCTGTACTGTAGCACACTGAGAGAAAGGTTGATATCCTGAAATATAAAATACACATGCATCAGTGTGAATATGTGAAACTGTTTCTTTTTAGTTTTTTGTGTGTGTATATATATATATATATATATTTAAGAGAGAAAATAGTGTGTGCTGTTAAGATGAACTTGTTCACAGACTCAGTGGTTAGATAAATGATTTCCAGGTCAGGTCATTATGATAACAGACCCAACACCTATGACATGGTGTGTGATGTCTACGCTAGCAGATTTTTTTCTCAGTTTTTTTATACCTGAGATGGTGGTTAACACTATGGTCAACAAAGTTAGGAAATGCTTAGTGGACCTTGAAGCGAAAGCTCTTGGTAAGACTTGATAGAAGAAGAGTAGTCACAACATAAAGGGCAGCAAAATAAACTCTGAACCAGATCAGGTACTGTATGCAGTAATGCCCCAAGCAACAAAAGCTTAAACCTCCTAATGGAGTGGAACTTGACATCCCAAGGCACAGAAAGTACCAGGTACCTACGAATATACAAACTAACATCATCAAGGACAGGCCCCTCTTGTGACCTTTTTAAGCATATTAAGAGGTTGTCAATCACACACAAGGTGGCAGTCAAATTCATAACTGTATTAAGTCCCCTGACAGGGCAGAATAGCTCTGTTGGATTTTTATCCTTTTGCTTGTTTTGACCAGAGGAAAAATTCTGATCTAATCCACAAATAAAATACATACATCCAAGAAAGTCACCTAATTTGCTCCCTGGGTATGTAAGAAATGGGAGCAGGTGGGACCACACACCCCTGGGGTCTTCTTAGGAAATATTACACTTCCTCATTGCAGTTCAGCAAATTGCCACCCAATGTGGTCCACTTGCACACGTCTCCCCAAGGCCTGGTGAGCCTCCTGCACAGCTGGAAAGCTTTGTCAACTATTTGGTTTGGAGAGAGTGGAGTTTGTTAACACACCAAAAGGTGAAACTCAGTGGCGTGTCAGGGTCACGGTTCACACCAGCTTACAAAGTGCCCCAACATAAAAGCAAAGTGAGGCATCACAGACGGTCAGACCAAGTGAGGTGTGACAGGAAATTACAAAACCCAGTGAAAGGTTCAACCAGGGCTGGTAGGTGGAGTTAAGACAGGGTCTTTTTAAAACTGTGAATGAAGTAATTCTGAATCTTTTGAATTAAATCACTGAAATCACAACAGATGCTCATGCAGGAGAGAAAAGACCTTGAGCTTTGGGTTACAAGGTTACTTGTAATTTGGGCTCACTGTGTTTGTCAGCACTGTTAGAACACACAAACTATGGATTATGTGATAGCAGAAGAGCTTTTGTAGAAGGTGCACGGTTGACGGTGGTGAGTAAAGAATGAACAACGGAAGAAGTGGACAACCCCATAAAGTAATCTGGATCTGTGTGGAACTCATTAAAAAGACCTGTGTAAGCAAGGTCACAATAAAACCGGCTTAACCTTTCTCTAAGATATAACAGGCATGGTGGGATATCAGATTCTCCTGTATCAAAGTCTGCTTGTTTACTGTAACACAGATAATGTGTCAACACCATGGTGCTAACAAAGTTACCATATCTTTACTCCTACAAATCATATACAGTTATGTTGTTAAAGAACTTTTAACACAAAGTGCAAAACCAATTTCAGTGAAACTGAAAGCAAATTTGCTCCCTTGTCGGTGGGAACTTTGTACTTAGTGTGCGTCTACATTACTGTACATGTATGTGTAGGTTAAGTAATTGCAGAATGTCACTGTGTCCTTATTGTGTTAAATCCAACTGGCTATTTTTAGCTCTTTAAACAGAGTTACAGGGAGTTCCACCTTTGTTTCTTTGGCAGGCTTTGGAAGGAGCAGGCTGTGGGTTTTCACAGAGAGAGGAAGAGGGCAGCTCTGGGACAGGAAACACAAGCAGTTTTCCCTGGTGGGAAGCCCTATTAGTCTGTCATAGATTTACAGAAAAAAACACAATGCAGGCTGCAAACAAATAGCTGAACTCCCTGTTGGAGATTCCCTGTAGCTTACAGTAATAGTCCTGCTGTTTACACCCAACATCTCTGAACATTAACCATTCTTACCTGGAATGCAAATTCACTGGTGAGTATATTCTCTTTAATGTATTTCTTTAGAAAAAATTTGTGCTTCACAAACATTATTTTCCTTCAGAGAAAACAATGATCAGAAATTAACCAAATATGAACCAAAGATGATTGAAAAGCTTTAATTTAAGCATCAACCACAAGCAGCATTGGACAGACGTTTCATTCCTAAATATTTTTTTTGCATATTTGCATTCCCAGTAAACTAGTGCTAAGTAAATGTTTGTAAATACACTAATTTTTTTATTAACAGGACTCAAAGAAAGTCAAGCAATTAATGATGCAGCCAGTACATCACTGACCAGCAATAACCAGACATAACCATGGCAAAACCAAACCCCTATTCTTCTTTCACAATCAACTTTTCCATCTCTCCATTTTCATATCATTACTGCCAGTTTCTTCCCTACATTCACCACATTTCCTGTGTACATTCAGTACAATTCTGTGCAAATCTATCGGGGCATTTTAGTGAGAGTCTGTGTATGTGTGTGTGTGTGTTTTTTCTTTCCACAACAGTTGGTTTTCAACAGACACAGTACCCTTGCCCTGGCTATCTGATCTTACAGTGGGAGTGGACCTCAGCTCCTATCTGCAGTCATTTACTGCTGCTCTATTTCAATTATACAGTGCTGATTGGCTTTGCTAGAATGCTGCAGTCCCAGAGGGTTCTTCTGGGCAAACATAGCACTGTTACAGAACACTCTGACCCTGACTTTCTCATAGGGCTAAATCTGACAAGGGATAAGTGACTCACTGTGAAAAATGATCATATGCATCATATGCTATTAGTTGTAAAGCAAATGATTCTTCCCTAACATGTTCACATCAGTCCCCTCCGAAAGTATTGGAACGACAAGGATTATTCATAAGTATGTTTTACACCAAAGTATGTGTTACCCAAATCTTATTTGGGTTTAAGATTAAAGGATGGATAAAACACAAACTATCTTTTTGTTCCAATATTTCCAGGCTGGATCTTATAAGATATACAATGTAGCGTACAGTGTTTCAAGAGAGAGAGAGAAAAAGAGAAGGATTCCCTTAGACTTCCTGTGATACAGAGGTATGTGCAATTTTCTGTGATCATTGTCTCATGCCTGAGATACTTTAATCAGACGGGGGAAAGTGAACACTGGATGGATCATCGACGGCAATCTCTATCAGAGTGCGGACACCAAGCAGCATGATTTTCTCATTTCCATGGGACACCACATTAAGATGAAGTGCTTTCCTGAGTTATTGACTAATTGTCTTGGTACAAGATGAAGACAAAACAATCTATGTTGCTACATGAAGAGGCATTTGAAGAACTACAACCGAGGAAAATTGACTCTCCTGTCTGTTTGTGGTTTATATTAGTCTCCCTCAAGGGCAAGACACAAGATCACGCACCTGAATTGTTTCAACTTAATTGCAGGTTCCGACTGTTAGCCAAGTACCCATATCTTATTTTGTTTAATTAGGAATAATTGCATTGGAGCAACATGTACCGTCAATTGTAATGTTTATTTATCTGGAGGGTGGTATTTTACAAGGACTAACAAAGAAAAATAAATATGATGCAAGTCATGATGATCAGCACCATCTGCTGTTATAGAAGCTGTGTGATCCATACAAACTCCTTACTAAATGGCAAGAGATCAGTGATTAACCAACAGTGACATCTAGAGGTGTAATTTAAAACAACATATCTCATCATCTCCCAGAATTGCTGCATTATTACACTGCATCAGGTATTTACTCATATAAAAGATCAAATCAATTGACATGCGTTAATAGGTATGTAAAGAGCTTTTAAAAAGACTGCAAACAGCAACCGTCCATACAGAAATGGACAATCCAGTTGTATTAATTTTGCTTCTGGCTGTGGCCATCCAATTAGTCATGCACCACTGTAATGTGGTGATCAGTGGGAGCTTGAAGGCAGGAAATAACAACATAGATGACTTCATGAGGCATGGCAGGCCAAATGACAACCATTTACCATCAAATTACATTGCTTTGCAAGGTCAACAGGAAAATTTTAAATCTGCTTTCCAATCAGACAAAAGTGGTGCCAGAAAATACACACATATAAATTTAAAATGTTGTAATATAACATGCATAATGTAGGAAAAGTAGGTGAATACCTGCTACTGTATTGCTAGCTACAGCTAAGGGTTTCATATAATGAGTAGAGTTAGTTGGTCCACATTTGAGTGGATACATTTATGTTTATGTTCTTCAGTTCAAGATGTAAAAATATTATAATGTTTTGCAGGGAAAATGAAATAGATGAATTTGGATATAAAAACAAATATAGAAATAATTATCTGGGTATATACAGATGATCATCTGACACTTATTAAATTATTCGAACCTAATTTGGCAAGATGGTAGCCTCTTCCGAGTATGAAGTAGGAAATGTCTATAAATATCAACCACTGATCCATTTTGCCCCATAGTCAGGTCAAGGATGGTACATGTGTTTGTGTTCATCCATTTGGTTCAGGTTTGGGCTGGGGGAGAGATTGGTAAATTGGGCTTTAAGTCAGTGCCCCAGCAGGCAGAGTGGTACTGTGTGAGGGACACACAGTGCCCCCAGCAATCCATTAGGATTAGACTGTGTGTGTCCCCTGTCAGCACAATCATACCAGAGCTAAAACGCATTCCTGAGAAAGTGAAGAAGCCCAGCAGTGGAAGTGCTGCTAGCTATTTCCAGCATGCCCCATTCAGACCTCCCCCACTCACTTGCTTCCTCCTTTATCTCCCACCACTAACAAAACCCTATGTCTGCCTTACTGCCATTCTCACTCCTCAACCCATATAACATTTTACTGCTTTGGGGAAGCAAGGGAGAGGCCCTCAGTGTGAAATGGATGTGCAATCACAGTCTTTCCTTTAAGGTTATTACCCACACTTCTTGGCTTTTCTTCATGGCCACCATGAAGCTGATGAGGGGAAATGACAATGGTCAGGTTTGTTGAGTCAGAGCATTAAGGCACAAGCAGGAGAAATAGCTTTGACACTACAGACTCTTCAAATCACCACACTGAGCCACCTAAATGCCACAGCAATAAGCAAAGAGACAGGCTGCATTTTTCATCACAGAAGGGGAGCTCATTTTGGAGCGAAGGAGACTGGCGCATCTTGTTTGGCACTTTTCTTGGAACGGGGATATGAAGTGTTGTCAGGGAACAGCTTCACAGCGGTGGGACAAAGCTTTCATTAAGGCTTAAATTGAGGGACATCACTACATCCCAATATATCTGGGGAGCTTTTTAGTTCAGGTAAAGCAATGCTGAAAACAAATGGACCAATTCAAAGTTCATTGTGCTGCCAAAACATACAGTATGTTAGGTAGTCCACGGAAGCAGAAAAAAGCCTCTGGTTTATTATCCTTTTTCTATGACTCACATATCTGCTTGAGCAGCAAAAATAAATTCAAAGACCTAACTAGTCCCATTTAAACTTTTTACTTCTGGAGCATTCACCTAAAGTTTTACCAATCCTTATTCTGTCAATGATGTAGTTAAAAAAAAAACACCAAAGCAGGGAAGATATTTAGTGGAAATTTGTCATCTAAAGCTCCCTGAACCTATCCACTCTCTCATGTGTGAGTTGCATTGCAACTTCTATTTAACACTGTGTCAAATTCCAGCTGTTATTTCCTATAACGCCTACAGAAAAAGCATAGTGCTGACTACCCAAATTACTGTATTTATTTTCCCTTCCTAGATTTGTCCTTCCATCTCACAAGTGATTAAATCACTAAATCACGTTGATGAAGGAACTGCCCTTAAATGATTAATATCACATCACATCAAATGAAACTGATACTATACAGTATCTGTTTCAGTACTATACTATACTATACTAAACTATTTCTGAGCTCGTCTTTTAAAATTACAAGACAGCATTTTAAATCTTTACATTGCCTCTTAGTTGAATAATTCATAAATGAAGTCAAGCTTACACATATGTATGTATATATATAAGCTGCCACACACTGCAAATTGTTCCTGGAATGTGAAAAAAAAAGTTATTTACTTGCAAGTTGTAGGTGGTTACTTGTTTTTTCTTGTTTCTTCCCGTCCTGTCCTATTGTGAGGGCACTGTTTCAAAATTGTTTTGTTGTTGTCTCTTTCTGGTAACTTTAGAGATGAGCCTATAGAGAAGGGCTTGCTGTTCTTGACCTTTTAGAAGTTTACATTTGCAAAAAAATACATTGCATCTACTGGGATGTTTTCTACTGTTGTACCTTAAAATCTAAATTATTTCTGGCATAGAACAGCATCACTGCTGTTTTAAAAAGAGTAACAAAAACAAATCAACGGTAATTACGTTGGCTATAGTATCTATTTGCTGGATTTGTGAGTTTTATTTAGCTAACAAGAACATTTACATTCCCCAGCTTTTAAGGAAAAATATTGTTAACATATACAAGCACTATATATAATCTCTTGGCATTAACTATGGAATATAAAACATAGCAAGGGTAAATCTCTTATAACTGTATATAAAAAATATTTATGGACTATTTTGTCTGTAAGCACCATTCAGTAGTACAAAATACAAGGTTTTTGAAGGTATAATATAAACTTCACTGGGATAATAGATTATTACTGTCACCATTGTCTGCTGAATCCATCTCCACACCCCGCACTTTTTGACCACTTGGCACTGAGTTATTAAGCCCCAACAGCTCCCTCTGATCAGAAAACTTATTATGAGGCATCATGTTTTCATTATCATGAAGATGACATCTTGATCACAGTATGATTTATTCTGCCTCGTTCAATTCAGTTAAGAACTCTGGAGGAATGGATGGGAAGCCACACATACATACACAAGGGGAGTCAAAGAGGATGTTGTAGGCGAGAGACACATCCACTCTGGGGACAGAATCCATTATAACCCACCTGTCGGCCCTTCAGTTCACTCCTGATAATTTCACCCACCACCCATTTATTAAAAAAGATTAAATTTCTGGAGAAATATTTTACTTACACTCACTTCTGCTTCACCAAGAACAGCTTGGTGCATTGTGGGACAAAATAGTTTGATGTTTTGAGGAATAAATTCTTGCCAATATACTTATGTGGAGAAATCACAATATGAAGCTGCTGCCAGCCGCTAGTTAGACTTGTTTGGTAAGTACAAAGACGTGAAACAGGGGGAAACAGCTAACTTGTTTCTGTTCAAGACAAATCTGTCCACCCACCAGCAGCTCCAAATCTCACTAATTAACACATTAGTCTTTTTGGGTAATATATAAAAAAATTGTAGAACTTAGAAGATGTATTTTTATAGTAATGACTTTCTGGGGTCTTACTGTGAATTTAGAGTCACTGTGCTAACTAGCTCCTGTTCTTAAACTACAGACCTGAGAGTGTAATTAATCTGCTTATATAACTCTGTACAAGACAGTGAATAAGTATATTACCCAAAATGTAGGGCAGCAAAACTGGATTCTGTTCATTTGATATATCAGTAATGAAAATAGCTAATATGCAGTTTTGACAGGCATAAAATAGTCTAACACCTCTTAAATTCTGTTACAGGGGTAACAAGTCAACAAGATGGATGTCTGAAAAAAAGTGCATCCATATTGTGTAGTACACAGGTATGAATAGAAGAAATTTAGTTATAGTGAAACACATAAAAAATGATGCAAATACCAGTGTGAATTCTACTCTACCACGATAATTAATAATTTACATATCACTAACATAATAAAGGTGGGTAATATGTAGAAGAAAAAAATCTTCCTCTTCCTCAGATCAAAAATAAAAGCAAGCATTTGTATCATCCCTAAATGGACATTTTGACTTTTAATTTGGAGGAGGTTTTGCACACATAGCATTTACTACTCAAAGGTTTGTTAGATTAGTTTTCCCACCACTTACGCATTGGCCTACAAGCAAAATGTAAATTAGGTTAAAAATCACATGAGCATTTTTGTTGAAGGAATTAAAACAGCTTAGTTTTGTTTCATTAAAGTATGTGCCCTTGAAAACTCTGCCTGAGTTATGTGTGAGTTATTAACTTCTGATCCTTTGAAATGACTGCAGCATAAGGACATATTTGTTTCCAGCTGCACACAGTTGTTAAGAGTGAAGTTTGTCAAATTGCTGTTAGGCTTAAGGAAGGACACCTGATGTTTGGCATTCACTTGCTCTTGCAAGATGATTTTCTTTTAAACTAACAGCTTTATTTAACTGGCTAGACAAAATGTACCACTAAACACAGTTTATTTTGGGGGAGTGAGTCACTGAAGGTCACAGACTTAGGAAAGTCACCAAAAGGTATTTCTTGTATCACAATGCCACCCAGTGGTGAATCCGTGTTATAATATTTTCTTCATAACAATATAGATATTAAATGTTTCCAAACCAAACTCTAAAGAAAGGCAGTGTATTATGGATTATTGATGTCCACCTTAAAGTCAAACAGGTGTGCCTAGATAAATCTGTATACTCACAATAAGGAGCACGAATGAACTACTTCTTAAACATAATGTTTGTGGGACTCTAGGGGAACTTTACAACTGAGGAAAGAACTGATGATTTGATTAGAGACTAGAAATTAATTTAACAGAAACTGGTAAAGGTAAAGGTAAAGCTGAGATGTAGCCAGTGAAAGACATGGACATTTACCAGGAAGGTGGAGCCTAATGAAAGGTGGTGTTGAGCTTCATTGAGCCAAATGAATAAGCTTGATGAAGCTTTATGAAAGTACAATACCAAAAAATTGAAGTATAGGCATTTTCATACAGCGGCGGTGACTTAGGAGGTTGAGCAGTCATCTACCAATGATAGGATCTGTGTTTCAATTCCCAGCTCCTTCAGTCATATGTCGAAGTGTCCTTCGGCAAGACATTAAACACTAAGTTGCCCCTGATGTGTCAGGTCAGCTGCATGGCAGCTCTGCCATCGGTGTGAATGTGTGTGTACTAATTCTATAAAGTAGAAAAGCACTATATAAGGAGACCATTTATATGATCTGATTTTATGAGGTTGACTTTGACTTATTCTTGTGATGAAACTTTCTAAAAACGTTTACTAGTTGGTCAAAATATCCATTAATAATCCTTCAGTAGAGAGAGACATATATATGGGTTTCCAGTATGGCATCAGTGGCCAAATATGACTTTTGTTTTGGGAAACAGCTGAGGAAGCAGACGGATTTAGACGTAAAATCTATATAGTTTATTTATATAGTAATTGTATAACATATCAGTGAAAAGGTACAATAACTAATTTGAGATTACTGTCTTTAAACCAAAGCAAAGAAAAAACTCACATCCTGTTTCTGCAGCTAGTCACTCAGCTCCACGTCACAGTGCAACGGCTGGTCTCCTAGCTACCATTAGCTGTTAGCTGAAAAGGGAAGGTTCCTTTGTAACAGCGACTTAAGCTGCTTTTAGACATGCACTGGAGCCCTGAAAATAGAGCATGTAGTCATACCTGAGTGGGCTGGCCGTGGACTAGAACATCTGAGACACAGCCTGGTCAACCTATTGTACTGGACTGCATTAGATTGTACAGGTGGTAATAATATTATGCCTGATTGGTGTAAATATGAATACATTATGATACAGCTTCTTCAAGGCATCTGCTATCATTGATCTGTAAATCTTGTTGTTGTAACTCTAATAGATTCAACATTCACCAAACTGTCAAAGGGAAAGATTTAGAATATTAATCTAACATTTGACCTGTTCCATTTGACTAACATTTTAACGCTTATGATTAATGAGTTGGAAAATGATTAGATTGTAAATAGTGGCAGTTGGTACACAGTCCTTAGGGCCCTGACAGTGTGACAAATATGACTAATTAACCAACTGAACTGACCCATGGCCCACTCGACTGCTCAACTCTAAAGGGGAGCACACCAATCAAAATACAGCCAACCCCTCTAGTTGGCTGCCTTTCATGCTAAAAAATTACAGAATGAAACAAACACAGTGCAAGTAGCAAAGTTAGTAACTCTTGTGGAGTGAAATGGTTGTACAGATTTTGAATTTAGTATTGCAATTTATATAAGTTGTTCACGTTTCCCACATTTTATCAAGTGACTTTGATCTATAACTGAGTCCTATTTAAAAATAAATTGATCCCTTAGAATATAAAAACATCATATTCATAAAAATCATAAATCATAATATTTAATAATATTTTTTCAGTGTAGATATTTTACATGCACTACAGTCAATAAAGATTTAATTTGGTTGTAGAAAATACTGAAACATATTGAAAAATGTTGCACTGGAAACCAGATTAAATCTGGTTTAAGGACAATAACAAATACAATTCAGTTAAAGATCAAATACAAAGAGATTTTTGCAGTATCCATAAACCATGTGGCCATGCTATGTGGCTCCCTCGCAAATGTACAATGGACACACATAGAAATGACCATGTTTTGTAAAGAAAAGCAGATTTTAAAACATCTAATTGATCAGAATGACACTGTTAATACTGTAAATGATGTCTGAATGATCACTGTAGCTGGAAACAGCTGTTATAAAGAAATGGTTTTATGAAAGTAAAGATGCATAATCAGCAAACATTTGTACTGTTTTCTAATAGCATGTTATGTTTACTAATTTAAAAGGCAATAAAGACCTGTATCTTTTCATTAAAAAAACATGGTAATTCCTATGTATGTCCCAACTTTTGACTGGTGGTATACATGTAAAATGATCAGTATTCAGATGTTTCAAATTGCTTAATAATGTGAAACTGTGTTAAAAATACAGCTTCACAATCAGAGAACATAAATTTAAACAGGAAGGCAAAAGTTTTTCCTGGAAATACTGAGTTACAGCAGACTCATACTGAGTGTGAATCTGTACTCCAGGCTGTAGTTGTAAGGTCATTGCAGCCCCTGCAAGAAGAGGTCAGCATGAGCAAAGCCATCACCAAGATGCTGCAGGGTTGAAGTTTGGTAAGTTCCATAAGACAACCTCTATAAGCTACAGGAGATTTTACGTGATTTAGGTGTAAAGTTTCAACACTGGCCTTTTTATTGTTTGTGCTGTAGTGGCAACTGTGCTGAATGTGACAATCTGAGTTTAAATTATAATAACATAACATTTTAACAGTGACAGGTATCCCAATATATGTGAAAAGCTTGTTTTATATTTCTCAACACAGAACGACTTTTATTTGCTGTACGCTGAAGATAAAAGATGGATATGAGATGAAGAAAATACAGAAAAAGCTAACGAGGCAGAAAATACAGAAATATCACAGAACGTAGCACCCCTGCTATCAGATGAACCAAAACTGAACACGCGTATTGAAACATGTCACAGGTGTAATTTGATTTGCTGGGATTATTTATTTCTTAAAATAAGACTACTGCATTTATATGCCAGAAAAATGCTACCGCTAACTAATGGAGAGGGAGTTTTTCTCTAAAATAATAGTATGCATTGTTGGTATAATGATGAGAGATGTATTTTCTTGTTTACCACTTGGGGGCAGAACAGGCCTGCAAAACTTGATGATACCTTACTGCTACAGAAACTAGGTGTACTCTTTATGTAGGAGACTAATACATACAGATGCAAAACAGAACAGCTGGTAGGAACAATACCAGTGCTACAGCTGATTTTTCAATAGATGACAGACTTAGTGATAAGTTTAATAGAATATATCAAGGAGTTAGTTGTCCAGTAGCATGTATCTGGAGATTTGGCAGAAGATCAACCATTAATTATCTACAAAAAAAGTTTATGTCACAAAATATAATCATACCAAGGAACCATGTTTTCCCTGAATTGAAAAATAGGGGTTTAGATGTAGTAGAATGACTGTTGACTGTCACACACTAAGCTATGTGGTGTCAATCTGTGCCTGCTGTTAATATATTCATGGTCTGATAGTGGGGTCCCTCCACTTGTGAAATTGTGGCTACAAATGCAGGATAAAAAGCTCTTTTACTGCCATTCTGCTTCCTCAATCAGTCTGCAGAGAAATAAAATGGTGATGGCCTACAAAACACCTGTGGAGAGGCTGAAAAGGGAACTCATGCAGGAAAGCATTCTGCACTGTTCATGCGGACACATACCAATAAAAGAGATTCAGCGATGTATTCAAGCATAATAGCAGATTTATACAATTTCATTATGACACACACAACTAGAAACGCACATCTGAGCATTTGTGACTGTTGGTCTTGTGGCTGACTTCCACACTGTTCAGTGAAGGAGAGAAATGTTGAAAACTATGACCTAAGGTAGACATTCAGTTGGATTGCTCTGGGCTGTTTGCATGTACATGCATTTGTGCGTGCCCACAATAGTGTTCTACTTCATGTTTCTCTCTCTCTCCCTCACATACTGTACAGGGGAAACACATTAAAAGAGGCTGTTAAATTAGAATTCGGGCTGCCCTACTTATTCATGAAAAGGTCCCATGCAGGTTGCCTCTGGATGGGGAGACAATCTTTGTGTTTTTCCCTTTTCTTCGTGCCAAATTTATACAGAACTGCAGCACTGATAATGCTTGTAAAAAAACTGTTGTTTATTCAGTCATTAATGAGGGATAGTTTAAAAACCTCACTGTTCTGCATTGTGAGAAATTCATTAATTTTGCATAGATAAAAAATCTCAAATAATCATTTTTTCAAAATGTTTCATCTTTATATATATGACTACTGTGGATCATCATCTAAGGAAAGAAAATGTTTAAACTGCCAAATTCAAAATACACAATAGAGGTTTAAGTTAACAAGTCACATTTTCAGAACAAGAAGGAAGAAGACAAATGCAAACTGATGTTAATGTTGACTAAAATATCCCATTAACCTGTTATCTATACTAGCTATCCTAGTAATTCCTGTAGCTGATGACTACTAACTGATTTGATGTTTTACTAGAACAGTTTTAGAAAAAGGGGAATGATATGATTGCACATTTTCATTCACAATGCAAGGGTTCAGAACCGGTGAGCTACACAAGTTTCTACTTTC
The DNA here is from genome assembly GCA_900302695.1 of Helostoma temminkii. Lineage (NCBI taxonomy): Eukaryota > Metazoa > Chordata > Actinopteri > Anabantiformes > Helostomatidae > Helostoma > Helostoma temminkii. Next base: position 214,697 of record OMLM01004566.1, on the reverse strand, counting down.
TTTTAGTTTCTATTGCCCCATTTTAAAAAAGTTTCATAATAGATGCTTTGGGGAGAAAACATCACAGAGATAAAATCAAAAACATTTCCTTGTCTAAAACACCAGAAGATAAACTGACCTAGAAATTCAGACAACGAACAATAAGAGACCAGACACCCTATTGATTACAGTATGAACAACTCAGCAGCTAGTTATACCACAATTAGCTGCATTGGCGCTACACTGGCTAATCCTTCCCATAGCATTCCTGATAAATTGCTGGGAGACAGCTTACTCTGCACAGTTTAATTTCCCCACTCGGCCATCCAAAGCTTTACACCAGGCATCTTACAACGGCACCCACCAGCTCCCAAGACACAGGAAGCTTTCACACAATGCAACACACTGTCATGGAGATATGCTGGAGAGCTTCCAGCATTGCTCACTAAAACATATTGTGTGCCCTAAATTCTTACAGACATTTTAAAAAACATGTAACCTTGTCATTGACTCCAAAATACCAACTTAAGCTTTGAGCTATGTTAACAGAGCTGCATTTAACTTTGTGACAACGTAATTCACAGCTACTTCAGTGGCTTTTTAACTGGCATGTAGTTTTCATACAATCAATGCATGAGAAAACAATCTGACACGATAAAAGAAGCTACTCATAATGAACTCTGCAGCTTTTAGTCCACTGTTTGAACCATAGTTTTACTGTTGTGCTCATTCTTACTGCTCTAATTGTAGTATTCTTCCAACTGCATGGTGCCTTCAGTGGAAAATGTTATAAAAAAATGACTTACATTTGCCAGATGGGCAGGAAAATATGTGGCAATGGTGGTGTTGCATAAAGTTCACCAGGGAATAAATTGTTAACATATTCACTGTATCAGTTTAAGATGTGATTTTGTGTCAGTATTGTAGTCACGACTTGTGTCCCCTTTTTGTTGCTGTGATTAAGTAAAAGGAGACTTTTCTCAAACTGTAAAAAAATCTCTTTATCTAAATAATTCAAAGAAAAAATCAAATTAAACTAATGGACAATATCCTGGCACATGCATGCACACCACTGGGTAGTAGTGTTTGCATATACAATGCCATCAGTACTCAACAATTCCACCTGGTACCTTTGACAAAACAACCTTAACATTTTAACTCCAAGGTGAATGCTATATTAAGTGAATCCCATATGATATCAGTATTTCCAGTTGCCAGGAGCAGCCTGAAATCAGTTTTGGCTGTGGAAGAAACACAGAAACATGTGAATTAAATAAATAAGCTGAAATACGAGCCCACTGGGATTCTAAGGCAGAAATCATTGATTGAAGGAAACATATCAACCTACAAAAATTTAAAAGGAAGTCATATATCTTGGAATCATGATAGATATAGTGAAAAATAAGTTCCACTGAGCCCATGGATAACATTTGTGGAGACAAGGGGATAAATGAGAGATACACAAATGGAAAAGCTCCATTGGTTCAGAGCAGTACAGGTAACTTGTTATCTCTATCTCACTGTCTACTGCTCCAAAGCATTCTAGCTGTGTAATAAAGACAGAATGCCAACTGTGTGTTTCTACAACTGTGCAAATTCTTGTGTGTGTATGCTGGGGTCATCTTTGGATGTTCTTTTCCTGTTTCTTTACCACAGCTTATCTTATCTTTAAAGACACCCTGACTATGTCCTGCTGGATTCCCTGACCAAGCACACAGAAAACTTGCGGTATTGCAGCCTGGAAATAGGAAAATATGCAGAGCTAATGTTAAATACTGTGTGCGAAAAGGCAGTAAGAAAAGAAAGAGAAGATAAAAGTGAGAAAATGGAGAAGACAAGAAATAGGAGCAGTGCAGAGAGAGGGAAGGAAGGATGGGGGAAATAAAGCACCATAGGGTCTATTCTGTGGATGACCTCAGCCATTAAACCAATGACCTTTGGTGGCCTTGGGGTGAGCCCTCTCATTGCCCCAGGTTTAAACTGATGGACAATTTCACTGGGCTGAAAAGTACAGGGAGGCGTGAAATGGTACAGTGCTGTTTCAAGATAATCAGAGGTCCATCCATTTAAGGTTACATTCCTGCACAAGATTCTATTACCATCAGTTTTGAATTCTGTGATGAACCCTTTTCACCTTACCTTCAATGTTCAGATACCATTGGACACATCTTATGTTGAATCACCAAAGTTTTGTCAAATAATTGTATTCTTCTCCAACCTGATCCAGATCAATAATCACAGGCCTCTGTTTGTAGCTTCACAAGTCCCTAGAGGCTACTGAAATCCTACCATCACTTGTTCTTCAGTTGTGCTTGTGTTATGGCAGTTATTTAATGAGAATGTGCTTGCCACAAGGGATGAGAAAAAGAAAGAGCTGAGCTGATGTTTTTAAGGCAGGATAACGTTGATGAGTCTCTAATGCATTCCAACGGGATTGTTGACATGGCTCTTTTCAGCTCAGGGTTACACATCTTTACCTTGAAAGTATTGCTGTTGTCCTCAGAAAATGTGCCTAGCATGAACTAATTGAAGGTCCAGAATATAAAAGACCTTCAGGCATCAATTTTTTTGAAGTCTCAACACTGAAATCAGTGGATCATTAGGTAATTCAACACAGTCGCATTTGCGGCAACCACCACAAACAGTTGCCATTTTATGTTTATAAGCATGTCTGTCTGTGCTCCCATTTATGTATGAGCAGTATGTGACAATAAATGCATTTCTCATGTTCTCCGTTTGTTTCTTTGTTATCATTTTTACATGACGTAGATAGTGTTAGAAGCAGTGGGATCTTGCGGAGTCAGACAGTGGGAAAATACAGTTGTCAAAACCCAGTCAAATGCAATACGACAAGTCCCACCCTGTGGGGTATGTGAAAACAATAGTGGGAAAAGCCCTGGTTCTTTAATTTGCTAGTATGAATGTAGTGACTCCAGCCTGAGGATCCTCATGAGGAGACACAGAATCTAACACCACTGAGCTTGTTTTCTACTGCAACCCCCAGTGTGCTTTATTTTCCTCCCCTTATTTTTTACTCGATTTCTCTTTCCCCCGATTCTCCTTCTCTATCATCATTTATTCTCTTTCTCTCATTTCTTGTGATTTCTCTTCTGTCACTCAGATACCAACCAGACCTCTCTCTTTGTCCTTCTCTTCTCTGGCTGTAAATGAATGAACTACGTGTTCATTAAACATGACGCTTGGAAACAGAATAGCTTGCTGTGAATTGAATAGAATGGAGCATCATAATGAGAATGAGGAAATAACAGAACACAGTCATTCTTCATTTTGAACAGAAGTACACACAAATGGCCATCATTATGGTTTGGTCTATCTCTGCTAATCTCATCTCTCCACAGTTACAGTTACAGCAACTTACTGTACGTATGTATGCAACTGTTTACAAGTAGTATGAATGTACATATGTGTGTTCTATATGTATGTATAATAGAGTACACCACAACATAAATGTCAGGAAAAAAGCATTGCTGACAATAATGCAGCAGAATTGCATTTTATGCAATCTCATCTCAGGTGATTCACTCACAGACTGCTTCATAGGCAAAGGTATTTACAGTCAATGTCATAAGAAAGATATAAATTCAGTGAATGCACTATTTCAGATACAATAGAGGAGGAATTATTGACCAGTGACTGCTGGCAGCTACTGTGACTGCTATGAACAATAACATTTTTAACGTGTTTCTATGTACTATGTGTAATCCATTTCCAGTACTGCTGGGAAGCCAAAGATGTCTACCCATGGATATTTTGTCTACTGAGTGACACTGAAAATTTGATATGGGTAAAACTATTTATCACACCGAAGAAGATAAGAAACTGACAACAGCGTTCATGTAGACATTGCACATTAAAATGAAAGCTACTGAGGCAACAATGTGGAGGTGTCATTTTATGTCATGCATTATGCATTTTGCAACATCATATTGTTCATGGGGTAAAAGCATGAAAACACTGACTGTAAAATTGACCACCATGGAACAGCCAATAAGGCAGAAAACAGAAGGAAGTAAAAACCCAGGAAAAATTGATCTGCAGAATTAGATGCAATGAAGTTGGGAGGGGAAATCCCTTTCCAATACAGTAGATGGTCCATTTGTTAAGTCCCTGAGGATGAGGACATGAGCTCTTAGTGCAGCATGGTGTGTTATTAAAGCAGTATACACGAGTGATTATGTAGTCACTGCTGACATGCTTAAACCATGAGTGCAGTGAGCCTTGACGTGTATTTGTGTCTAGAGAGCTAGAGGCAAGATCCATAAGCATGCAAAGGTGTCTGCATCCCCGCTACAGAACATGACCAACATTCACTTTGCGAACCAAAAAATATTTTTCACTGTAGTGAATTAATCTTGGGAGTTTAATCTGTAATTAATCATTACTTGTCCATTTTTGAGACGGCCCAGCCAGCAGCCGGTTAACTTACAGCTTAGCATAAATACTGCAAACAGGGATAAACAGCTGGCCAGAGTGAAAGAAATTCACTTGCAGTAATTATGAAACATATGATATGGTCTATTGTATAAGTGTAAAAACTAAACACACTTCGTAAAACTGTAGATTTTGTATTTAATTAGTGCACTTTAAAGGTGCTGCTAGGTTTTTTTTTTTACCTTTGAAAAAAGATAGGCTAATTGTTGCCTATTTGTGCCAAATTTAGCTAATTAACTGCCAGTTAGAGCCTAATATTTAACAGTCATAGTTTTCTCAACTTCCAGCAAACAAATTTTCATATTTCCAAAATTTGCCAAACATTTCTTCAGTGATAAACTGTGATAGTTCTAAGCCTGGGTTAGTAAATCTAAGCTAAGCCATTTGGGAATATACACCCAGTCGCTGGCAACAGAAGAAAACAGTTTAATGAGGTCACAAGGTCAAATAGAAAATAGAAAAAAAGATTAAAAAACTGATATAAAAGTACAATCTATGAGCTATTGAGTTATTTCCCACAGAAAAAAGGATAATTAGGTCTATGAATGAAAAACAGCCCTAAAGGTATTGGAGGCCATACTGTGCAGTCCAGTGTGTCAGGTTGGATCAGAGCTCCAGTGTGGTGCACTAGCATGCTGACAGCAGGAGAGGGGCAGTGGACTTCGTGCTTCTAAGCTCCTCTGATTGCTCTGACACCCTTGGTATTCCCCAGTAAGAGAAAAAACCTGCAGCTGTAGAAAATAGTTTTAACATGTAAGCAATAATGAGCCTGCAGTGATGCTCAATTTGCATTCCAGCTATGTGGCATGCCTGAAGATGTGTACATTACCTTCATAAAATATGAAGACATACATGCAGATGCACTTGAGTGGAATCACATTAATGATTAAGAGAATAAAAATTCTGGATTGTAGCATTCAATAAGGCATTTTAGCATGTAATTAAGTGTTACTATAAAATATTGATTACTGGTTAAAATATTTTTCACTTGTTCTTTTATTATATGTCTGAATGCATTGTTGCTTTACTTGACCTACTTAACCAAAAATATATTCAACTCAGTAAATCAATTGGCTACAAAGCAGGTAAAATGAGTCATTTCCCAATTTAACATTTACAGTGGTACAGTAACATATTTCTGTTCCAGCTATTCTAAACTCACCCATATGTGTTGAGTTAACATTCAGACTACATCTGCTTTACAGCAGAGTCTTGCTAATGTGACAGACATGAAACAACTGTCAGTGGACTGAACAGTGTGGGCTCAAAGGAGAAGAGAGCATGGCAGCTGCTCAGAGGTCCACAGCCATAAAAAAGTATTGAAGTACATTATGGTGGATACAAAACATGTGGTGTCTAATAAAAATCCCAGCTGTTTGCAGAAATTAGCATGCAGATTATTTTTTGGACATGGAATATGATTTTATTGACTATTTGGAATAAAGCTGAAAATTAATAGAAACAGTTTTCATTGTATTCGATTACAGATCTTTGTCTTTGCAGCCTATTTCATGTCTTAATGCATAAAAATCTTAAAGTAAAAAGATAATTATAAATCATTCTAAATATAACCTACACTAAAAAGAAATCCAAATCAATAAACTTTGGATAGAAGCTGTTGTATTTGATCAGATAAGTGAAAAAACAGTATATTTCATAACTGTACAGTACGATTACAGCTCATTTCTTTATTTTAATGACAAATCAGTCTGCTAATCCTGCCCATTTAACTCTATTGCCCTTAGCAATAAAAGTCTAATAACTAGTTGTACATTGCTAAATATGGTCTATCCTGCTTGCTTTAAGGATGTTAGCACTTTAATAGGTTATTAGTGAAAGGAAATGAAAGATATGATTTTTAGAGAGGACTACGGGGTGACGGGAAATATAATTTCAAGACCTCATTAATGCTAATAGATGAGATGGGGGAAAATATTATGGTATCAATCTCACAATCAAGTATTTATAACATCAGCTTTATTACATCCTGTGGGACAGTGTACACTCCAATCACTGTGCATTTTAATTAACTACTTGGCAATTAATGCCACAATGAGAATTAGGTTGTATAATCACCTTACCCCTTGGCAATTTATTAAACAAATATTTGGCAACGCAGTGATGTGAAGCAAACAACTCATTCCCTATCATAGCTGTGGTGTGTTACTTAGTGCAGACTTTGACTAGGGAGTGAAATTGCCCCTGGCATCTTGAAGTTAAGAGGAAAAACAGCTACTATGATTCAGGTTTTGCAGTATTTATATTATAAGTAAACACTGAGTCGAATAAATTAAAGTTTTGAAGCGTAAAAACAGAGCAGAGGGTTAAGACTTAGACAGAGAAACATTCACTGTTCATCCCAAACTGTCTGCTCACGTTGCAGTTGATTTATTCTAGTGCCATGAGTTACACCTCTTTTTATTTGACAAAAAGAATGATGGATTTAGAAATTGAGAGGAAAGTCTTTTTAACAACACCCAACATACAGACTTCCTGTCTCGCTACCTGTTCCTGCTGGGCTCCTCCAATTTGCTTTGCTCAGCGGAGTGGAAATGAAGAATGATAGGCCTTGTAAGTGTCCGGCCTCAAACCACTCTTTGTAAACCGCCCTCTCCACAAGTGTGCCACTTATTTATAGATGATGGGTACGGTGGATTAAAATGAATCCCCAAGACTACAGTTGGAAGAAATGACTTTGAGGGTTTTTTGGCAGGGTCCAGTAGTCCATTTCCCAGCACAAAGCCCAGCTGAGCCTTTTGGCCAGGGTTGTAGATATGGCACTCATTGGCTTTGGACAGCACATGGGTTCTTGGAAGGGGATTCAGGTTTGTGTTAAACCCTTACAGTTACAGTAGATGTGCTTTGTTAAACTGTGGAGTGGTATGATTTTAATATGTTGTCAGTCAGCATTGCCGTATTTTATTTACTAAAAATTAGTTTCACATGGTATGCATCCTGATATGTTGTCTGCTTCTATCTTATATATTGATGTTCTGCTAATGAACAGAATTCTAGTCAAGAGCTTGAAATATAGAAATAAAATACAAAATCATTTTCAGATTAAATGCGATTCACACCTTCCAAACCTATTAATAATATTATTTATGTACATAATTTCTGTGGAGAAAAAAAGCTCTGACTGGGCGTTTTTTGCATTTTAAATGCCGATTAGATTCACTGTGAGTCAGCTAGTATGAACAGTAGCAAGGTAAGGTTTGTACCGCATGTGAGTAAATTAGTGAAAACTGTGCCCTGTCCATGCCTGTCTGCGCTAGATTAGTTCTGGGTGACAGTATACTGGCAAAGCTCTAGGTCTTGGCACATGATGGCAAATCTATGTAGAGACCTTGTCTGACAGCAGTTGGCACAACTGTACAGCAGCAGCACCCTAGCTGCAACATTTTCACTTCTCAACAATTTCATTTAAAAGGAGTGAGTGGTTCAAGCAGCATTATGGATGGCAAAAACATAAATCTTCAATTTGCTTTCTGCTTTTCTCCCATGTAGATAAGCAGGGGTGCTTTTGGTCTTACTCAATGCAACACATCCTTTCAGTCACGAGCGGAGATACAAAGTGCAGCCATGCAAAGCAGCCCGGGTGCTTTCAGGTAGTAGGAGGATATTTTATGTTTATCAACTTTCCAATGAAAGTGCAAACCTTGCTATATGTTTGCAGAGAGGGACAAAATAAAGCCTTTGGGTTTTACATAGTGCACTCCTTACGATGTGTACAGGAACAAGACAGAAAGCTGTTCAGTGATTTGTTTATTTATTTTTTGGTACAGATTTGTCGGCTTTCAACAGATAGTTTGTAGTGAAGGGCGGAAAGACTGGGGTGATGAGAAAGTGTATACATTATGCCTGAGAACAGGAATTAAGCATGATTGCCCTTGTTAATTTTCAGCATTATTTTATTCATTTAATTTCACCAAATTAGCTTTAGAAATTCATAATATCTCGTCAGGCCTGGAGGAAAAAGACATTGGTGGTGTAATTAAACACAAAGTATTCGCCATTATCATTTTGCAAAAACGTAAAACTGCAGGGAATAAACAGAAAAGAGATAAAGGGAAAGGGGCAAGACCGCACAGAACTTCACTTCATTACATTAACAGCAATTGCAATTTGGGCCAACATGGAAGACAGCGCTCGCCACCATCATCAAAATGGCAAATGAGAGTATTTTTGGAAGAATGGCCGTTGTGTGCCGCCAGAACGGCTTCAATGCATCTTGGCATATTATACAAGCCTCCGGACTGTACTGAAGGGATGAACACCATTCTACCAAAACATATTCCCTCATTTGATTTTTTAATGATGATTGTGGAGAACACTATCTAAAATGTTGGTTAAAAATTTCACGTAGGTGTTCAACTGAGTTAATATCTGGTGCGACCTGCGAAGGTCACGGCATATGATTCACATCATTTTCATACTAATCAAACCATTCTGTGACCACTCATGCCTCACAGATGGGTGCATTGTCATCCTGGAAGAGTACTTTCCTCCTATTTGGATACAAATGTTTCATCACAAAGTTGTTTGAAACAAAGTTGTTTCAAACAACTTTGTATTGATTTGCAGTCAACCTCCCTCCAATGGGAACAAGTGGACCTAAACTATGCCAGTAAAATTCCCCCAACAGCATAACAGAGTCACCGGATCCTCTCTGTGAAGTGGTCAAGCATTGAGGGTTTTTTCTTTAATTTGTTCATAGATGTTCTCCACATGAAGTGAAAAATGCACTTCTCAATCATTAAAACAAAGAAGACAGCAGAACGACAGTGAAACAAAAAATAAAATATTACATCAAAGTTCAGCACAGTTTATAATTTGTAACTGTAAGTTTCCCAACAAATGCTGTAGTTTTTAACCCAAACCAAAGTGGGTTGGAGTTGCCTAAAATTAATAATTATGCAATTATAATTTATATTTATATAGCAGTAGACTACATGAATACTTGTATGGAAAAGGTGTTACTAGTAGGATGCACCAACAGAGACTTACCGCCTGATTGTGGAGTCGCTTTGAGAGCTTGAGAGCAATGCAGCATCATTTAGCTCACTGTTTTCACAGCCTGTTTTTGGTTGACTCTCACTTCTCATAAGCATATTTTTCAGTCACAGGAGAGCAGCTCCTGATAGACCCACCATATCATATATCTGCCAAGCAATCACCAAAAGGCACACAAAGTTAGAAAGTAGCTGAGGAGCATTTAGTAGCTACAGGAAATACTTTGCTCCTGGGATGTTGGAGATCAAAATATAACTATAAGGAGAGCAAATACTGAACTCACATTCGTCACATAAATGCAAACAACTCAGCATTTGTTTGCCACCAGGTCAATGGTGTTTCTCCAACTTGTTTTTTCACCAAAACCACAAATAATTTATGCTTTAATATTATTTAAACTCTTAATTTATGACAATGATATATAGAGTCCAAAAGATTAACTCCAGAATACATAATTAATATGTTTACATGTCTTAATCTAATGCAACATTTGCTCACAACTCAAGTCTCACACTTCACAGAAAATAGAGAAAAGTGCTGCCTCTATTTGATGCCTATTACATTATGATGATCAGCAGTGGATTACACAGTCAAAATCTGTGCGCTGTGGGGAATTCTCATGAAGGCTTTCGAAATGTGCTGGTTGGACAAAAGACACGGTTTCTGTTTTAATCCTCTGGTTCAGTGATGACTGTTACTGTGGTTGAGACTCTGTTCCACTGTTGCAAATGCGATTAGAACTTGGGAGCAACACAATTAAGTCCAAACATTCAAAAGTTTATGTATAAAAAAAACTATCTGTATGCTTTTCAATTTTCTGAATCACAGTGCTGAATTTTATTGTTTTATTATTTTATTGTTTTAGAATTATCTGGAATGTTATGAGACTCAAAAGCAAATCACATAAGATCTTCTTTTAATGGGATTGCAGACTGTAAAATATGGTGGGAGTTATCCACCATGACAGCTAAGAGAATCTTCTGCAACCCCAGAATCTCTTTAAACTTTACCTCTTGTCCACAGCATCATTTCAATTAATACTCAAAGGGCAGCCTCATGCAACATGCACTTCTTTTTATATTTATTGAGGTTACGAAGGAACTGGGATCAAGGAAAAAGGCTTCAGAAAGTTCAGACTTCTGTCAAGAATATTCACTTGATTCATTCTGTCATTTTGTCATCGACTTCAAATCTTTATGTTGCAGACAGCACGCCCTCCCTCTGGCCTTACCAGAGGCTTTCTGCTCAGAAAACAGTGAGAGCTGAAGATTAGTAAGCCCTAAGTGAATGCACTCCTGCTGCACATTTTCCTTTGATTACAACAGGGGGAGAAGCATTTGCTATGGGATACTGCATTAGACAGGGAGGAGAAATGCTTTAAGTGCTCCCTCACGAATTAGTCCACTGCTTAAATGAGAAGAGCCTACAATGGCATGTAATGAGGCCAGGCTATAGTCCCAGTAATATGTTGGCCATTAATTATTTAGCATCAGAGACAGCTGTGAGTTGTGGTGAGACATAGTTTGGGAATAATGTTAATGGAATGTTGGAGTTTCTTACTGTAAAACTGTAAATTTATAATGTAATGATCTCAACTGCACACTCTTTACAAAATAAACACTAGAAACATTCTTCCACTTCTTGCTAAATCCAAGTATATCACCAATTAACCAATGCCAATTACACGGACACATGCAGACATGGCAACGATGTGTTATACTTTCCACAAGCCGATTTGAATATCTCCTCTAAAAAAGTACTCTCAGTTCACCAGGTTGGAAAACATAGGTGGGTGCAGCTTCCTTCAAAAGCAACTGATCCTAAGGGATTTTGTGTGGATTATTATGTTATGCAGTCTAGGTGCAACCCCAACCACATTTGTGCATATGTGTAAAAAAAAGTGAACACTTTCCTCCAGCTTGGCTTGGTGTGCTCGCCTTTGGTTTCAGGCGATAATGTAATGTTGAGCTCTGTAAGTTTATAAATTACAGTGTCTATATTCCCGATCCTCAACTGCACAGTCACTGCGTAAAGACATTAATTGGCCTATCAAGCCTGGCAAATAATTACGCTATCAATATGAGCATTATCTACTGCCCTCTGCGTGGGTTGATTGTGTCTTCGGGGCTATACATGTTGAAGACAGACTACATATGGGATACATTTAACAGTTATACCTTTGACAGAGAAAGTTGGACAAGAACCACAAGTCTCCATGCAGAGATATAAATTGCACACAACTAACTGGCTGACTGCTCAGACCCCAAGATCATTTGACAAGGACACCAAAACACATGAAGTGAACAAACACACACAGCACACCACAGGGCCCAATTTATCAGCAGGCATTTAAATATTCTCTTTAAAGTGCTGCGCAGCTGCAACCTTGTTGTACCTTGGTAGCAGGCAGGAGGCTTTGGCTTGCATTCAGGAGACAGCAGTGCCAAAGAGCAGACTCTCATTACAGTAACTAAAGGCAAACCAAACACTTCAGCAGCCATGTTTATGCCAAGTACAATTCTATTTTCCCTGTGGTCTCTCTCTGTATGCTGCCTTCTGGTTCAAGGCACTGTGAAATATTATTCACTGAAGTAGTGCCATTCTGAGAGTATTTATTTATTTAGATGGGAAGTCTTTCAGGTAACTGTGTGAGAAATGAAGTTTTGATTTATGCTGCCAGGTTGGCTTGATGAGGTGCCAATTAAGCAACTACATTTTTTGTCAAGCTGTTTTTTTTCATGTCTGTATTCCAAACAGGGAGTCAGTCACTTTAATGAACCACGGAGAGATGATGTTTGAAATACAAATATTTGTCCTTGATGTGCAGTGGCGGCCATGATGTTGCATCTATCCGGTAGCCAATGAACCTTCAATGCATTCTACAGATTATTGCTTCTTAAAATTTGTAAATGTAGCTTGACAGACAAATTTGAATACTTTTCTTTCCATGTGCTAAATTAATTGTATAATATATTGAAAGTAATTTAGCATTTGTTGGTTGTGTATAATGTGTATTCTCCTTATTACCGTATATGTACTGTATTCGCCTACTTGGCCAATAAAGTTTCTGAACATCTCAGACGAAAGATGCAGCTTGAAGCTAGAGCACGATATGGGACTTTTACAGTGTCTAAATTTCTACAGGAAAATTAAGCAAAGAAAATCACCTCATGATGTTTAATAACGGGAACAAATGAAGCTGAAATTGGAAAAGCAACAGGAAAGTTTCTTCAGAAGTATGAAAAAAAATAACTTAGAAATTCACTGCTTTAGATATGAAATGCTTTGATGGTTAAATTGAAAATTACTTTTAGCTGGTTGTACAAACCCATGCTGTGATGCTATTTTGTACACCGATCTGTGTGCGATAGCTGCTCAGTAAATAACATACATTCTAGTCAGTGAAATTGAAATTATATTGAGAGGCATGTGCCTAAATTTTCTCAAAATTTGATGGTCGTTATAAACAACATTTCTACACAGTTGTTATACTTGCTTTCACATTCAAATAATAAATAAAGTAGTATTTTCAAGCAAGAAAATGGCAATTCACATGGCATTCAGTATATCCACATATACATAAAATGGAAAATATGTAAAAAAAAAAAAAAACCTTTGGTAAAGTGTATTTCTTCTTATAAGTCAAATTGGAACAACATGAGTGGTTTGATCTCCACATATGACTTGTGAGTAGTTTATGCTTTGAGAGCTATAGGTCGATTAGTGCAGATACAGTGTTGTAGAGCATGAAGATGTGGGTTAATGGAATAATTCAGTGTGAGGTGCACTGCAGCCTGCGAGCATAATGCAAATATTTACCTTTCCACTTCAGCAGAGCAGGATGAACCAAATATGCATCTAATTTACATCACAATACCAGGAGTACAGGAGAGACAGCATTTAGCTGGGAAACAAGCGAAGGGGAAAAATAAGGTCATTTCATTTTTACCCCGGAGAAATTGAATACTTTTGTCTCTCATTGCCAAGCAAGGAGATGAACACTGCATATTGACAGAATTTGTTTTGCTGTGCATATACTTAAATACTAACAAACACAATAAAAAAAACATGTTTTTTTAACACCAGGTTAGTAAAGTACAAAAACTATAAACTTTCTTTTATTCAGTGCTAAAACAAATTACCTCTACTTTTGCCTAAGGCAGCATTTATGAAATTATAGTTTTGACTCTAGCTTTTTTATGTAAATTGTGTCTATGGATAAATAGCGGTTTTCTCACTTATCCGATATTTAACAGTGTATATTTGAAACAAATGCACTTTTAATGGCTAAAACCTTAATGAGGGATTGAAAAAAGTCATGAATGAGATGGCCATTAACGTGAAGCTTCACTGAGGTTACACCTCAATGTGCCGGCAGTTTATTAACAGAACTTACCAAATGTTTTTCATATTGGCCATTAAATAAACCATTTGCACACTTAATGACAGGAGAGTGTCTATATTCTGCAGAGAGATAGCAGCAAAAGCTCTACATTTCAAATAACCCGCAGTGATGGGGAATACAGTGAGTGAATGTCAGAACTACAGGAACAAAAATTTACCAACTGAAAGGCAATCATCTCTATCAGCTGAGTTGTGTAGACCTTTGTATTTTTCCCATAATCACAGTCAGTTTGCACAGTTTTGATGCTGGTAGGGGCTGTGAAGAGTTGTTTTTTTGTGCAGTAAAGAAAGTTCTACAATCAAGTTAAGGGAAAGGAGAAATTGCTGGACTTGAACTGAAGCAAGCAGCTTCCCTTTAAACCGACTGTCCTCATTGATATGCCTCACAGACAATCTGTTTTAAGAAATACTCCATTCACTGTAATTTTGATTAAAATATAATTGTATTTAAAGGTTATTAAATGACCTATGAACCATGGAACATGAATATGATATGGCTTTAAGAATGAGAGGAAACATGTGAAGGTTATTATTCCAGCATTAGTATCTTTGTCCATGTTGTCTTTTATGTCTCCTTGAACTAAATTTCACGCTGGGACCTCAAATTCAATGTGACAATCATTGTAGCATATTCAGCACCAGTTAACTGGGAATGAACATGAAACCAGGTCCACCTCAATATCCTGATTCAACCTGCAGAGCCCTGTTAAGACCACGATAGAGTGAGCTTACTATGCCAGCACAAGGTCTCTTCTCCTAAATTAAACTGGAAGCAAAACAACAACACTGCTACAGTAACAAGATCTATCCCTCCCTGTTTAATGTAAACTTCTTCTGAAAACACCTTTTCTATGGAAATGTAAAGTGGGTGTGAGTTCATACATGAGTAAATATGCTCACACACACACACATACACTGTTTAAACATTTATACATGCACACAGGCACAATCCAAGGATGACTGGCATACAGTTAATGCGGAGGTGACACTCACAAAGGCTTGTTGTCACATTCATGGAATTCCCAACCGGGACTCACCATCACCATCCAAGAACATTAAGAGATTTAACCACAACGAGGTCTTTCTCTATGCCATGCACATAATCGTCCTCCTGCCAGTTGCCATAATTGTCAGCTCCATTTTGCTGGTGAGCGTCAGAGTTCGGTCCAAGCTGTGCTCATCTGTTCACGCGATTATCTCAGCGAAGAGAAGTCTCACCTTTATTTGTCTCTCATATGGCTTTCTCATTTCTTATCCGGGTCCCACTGGGGCTGTTATTAATTATACACCTTGAATACAGGATTTTCTCAGCCATCAGAGACTGTGTCGAGGCCTTCAAAATCATCCCTGCTCAGGATTTCTGTAAGTACAGTGTGTGCCAGAAGGGATAAGATACAGTATTTCATCTTCTCGCTCCTTTACAATGGCTGTTCTTTTGGTTGTAATCATAATTTTACGGCAGCTTTTATTTTTGCTTCTGCAAAGTATACACATGCTACAAGTAAACATTTTTATGATAGATCAGAGATAATGGTCAGGGATTATTGTACAGGGCTCCAGGACACAAGGTGGGAAATTAGTTAACAATTCCTTTAAGTCGCTTTCTTGTAGACCTGAAACTTTTTGTTAATGTAGTAAAAATATATGTTACAAAACAAAAAAGGCCATCAAACAGAAGCATATATGAAAAACAGCACTGCTACTGAAACTGCCTGCTAGTAAAACTTATCATTTTTATTTTCAGCACTCTCATCTGGATTCTGGTATTCCCCCTCTACATGCCAGCATCCATTATAAAAGCATGACCCCTTTCTCATTACGCGTTTTTTCAAGGCGTCTGAGAAACAATGAGCTTTGAAGTGTAAAATATGATCCCTTCGCATCTGCCGTATTAGCTTGGCTTCATATATAAATAAGCTGTCAAAGAGACAAAATGCCTCCAGCTTACTGTAGTCTATGACACAGAATAGTGAATGAGAGGAAATGCATGTTTCATATAAGAGCACAGTTTCCAAGGAGGCATCAGTATAATATTGCACTTGTTCAAATTGTTCGCTGGCAGCTGCTTACAAATTCAGACCTTACACTGATCAGTTCCTTTGATTTAATCTTAGCGTAATGATTTTATTTATCCCCTCCAGTCAGCAATGTTGACTGGAGGGGATTCATCAGTGTTCAATGATTAAGTGCTGACATAAGATCTGTCACCAGGGTCTCTTTAAAACACATTCATTATAATTCAAAAACCAAAGCTGACTCTGACTGAGCATTTCTCCTGAGATGTTATATAAAGCTGCTTGTAGCATACGGATTTCAATATTTTGTGTCACAATGTTAATCTGTTGGCTACAGTTACTTTACGTGGGCATTTGAGCAAACTGAACGTGCTGTATGAGTTTGATACTAGCTCACCTAAGCTCTTGGTTGAATGTGTAGGAACTTAATGTAAATATGAAGCGTTTTCGGGGACATAGAAAACAGCAGTTAAATGTTTTTAAAAAAATATTCACACGTTCTTTATTTTCAGTGAGGAAGAAATGTAATTTTAACATCAAGATAACCAAACTTTTTTGAGGAAAATTTCCTACGAGACATTACTTTTCAAAACAGCCTATGTCTGAAGGAGAGGACATATAATTATGTTTAAACCTTTAAGCTTAAATAACAACTAGAGACGTCACCTCTCAAAATATGTCAACATCTATACATTTAAGAAAGAAGAGATAGCATCTACACTTTAAACAACCTGCTCATTATTTGTTTACACTTCTGTTTCAATTCCTCGAACAAGCAGTTTCAATCCATTGATCTCATGTTTCCAGAGCTGCAACATGAGGAAAGCAGGGTTTAGCAATCTATTAGGAATGACTAAGAGAACAGAGAGACAACGTGAATTTACACTTTTCTATATTTTTGAGATTTTGAAAATATATTCAGTTACAAATGACCAAAAAAAAAAATCTAATTCAATGGGATGTGCAAACTTTGTCTGCTCATCTGCTCTGTTATGTAAGATTTCAGCAAACTGAAGAAGTGACAGCAACTGTCAAAACACAACTGGTCCTGTCAGCCTGAAACAGTCAGCCGAGGAAACAAGATGATCAGGACAGGAGATTTTTTTCATATTGGAACTCAGCCTGACAGCCTCCCAGCAAGATTTGGCTCCGATGTAGTATAGTCACCTCTACAGTATCTCCTCTGTGTTTTAGGGATAGTTATCTGCTTGTCAAGAGGAGGACAGGACCTAGACCAAAAGGGAGGTAGGAAGAGGGCTGTAATACCTGTCCTGCACTCCTTCAGGGACTCCTCACTTGATTAATGAAACAGTTGACTCAGTGATTAACACCTGTGCATCGAGTTACTATAAAAAGCCCAGGGAGATCTGAAATGGCGACATATTGATTTCCTCGCTTCCCTAAGCGCTAACTCCCATCTCCCTGTCTCCTACCGTATGACCATGAATAAGAAACTTTCTTTTTAATTTGTCAGCCCCTTTACATACTCACTGGGTGTTTGCGTTTTTTATCACACTACAGTTAATACAGAAAGCCTGTCCCTGTATTTTCATGCAATTGAAAATATAACCTGAAACGGTTCCCTAAACAATCCTCTTATGTGCAGATAAATTACACGAGAGAGTGAAAATGAATTAATGACTTTAAATATTTGAACAGCACGTTCACTTATGTACTGCTCCTGCATCTGCAGGCTCAATCAGTTGTTTGCATGAATAAATTGATTGTAGGGGGTCGCCGACCCATCACTGACCCTATTGTCACACTGCGGTATGTGTGTCTTCATTAACCTGTGACAGATGACTCAAAATAAAAAATAAATATCACTTCAGTTAATCTGAGTTCCACATATCCATGTTAAGTTTTAGTTTTCATAATTTCAATATTTAAACAAAAGCATATACTGTGAGATTTTGAGCTGCCCAAGATTAAAGATGATCAAACACAACAGTATCTTTTGTTGTGACTCCAAACCTGTGATCACTCTGTGGGAAAGGATCAAATATGTCCACGGTCAAACAAAGATAAAATTCTGAATGATAGAAATTTATCATGTCTGTGACCTACATCTACTAACCAACCAATCAGAATGCCACGTGAAATCGATCAATGCAACACAACTGCAGTGGTGCAGATGAATCATACACACTAATGACTTGTAAACTGTATATTGATTTGTGCCTACAATGCAGCAGATGTTACCATCATACAGCCTACTCACATTAAAGTTGTTGTACCCAGGTTGATAGTGTGGTAAACTTATATGATGCAATCGTAGACAACCTCTTACATTATCTGACAACCTGGGTTGACGTTAGATTGTCCTACTAAAACCTAGACTGCTTGTTAAAGCAGAGTATTATGATAGTCACATTTATTGTTATATGTTGTTTATCGTTCGTGTGAGACAGCATCAGTTGTTTCTAAGATTACTGTAGTAACCACTGGTTTATGGAAACACATCCACATCACTTTCTCTTTCTTCAACATAAAAGTGAAGGCAGGATGAGAGCTGGTTGTAGCACAAAGGTGCTTGCTACTGTATAACAATTTACATGTGTCTATCCCAAAAGCCAAGACAGCATTATTCTGTCAATGCATATTCTGTGTAGATTAAAGGAGTCAGATGTTCCTTTCCCTGCGCAAGTCAAGCAGTTTTCCTCATGAGGCACAATACAAAGTGTGAATTCATTAATTGGGATTCTGGACCTGAGGTGCTTTGAGTGCATGAAGTCTTTGAAAGTTTACCACTAACTTTTCCCTTTCAAAAACTTTGTTCTTGTGTACCACTATAAGCCTCTCTTAGATACAATATTGTTATCCACTGTAAATGCTAACAATGGAGATTTGGAGATTAGAAATATGTGTGAGGGACTTATGTTAAATCATAGTTCTTGGGCATGAGGGACCACAAAAAATAATACAAGACATCTAAAAAAGCCAATTGAAGCTGTGTACAAGCCCCAAGGAATAAGAATAGTTAACATATTTCTGTCGGTGTGCCTTCTAAATTTCTCAGTAGTGTAATAATTCAAATAATAAAACACACAATAATTTTTTCCATGTTTATTTATGGTTTATTTTTACATCTTTAAAATGATCAAGGTTAAATATGTTGTGGGATTTTACCAAGTAGGAAAATAGGTTCATAAATACAGTTTCTCACTTTTCAACTCAAAAAGTCATTACTCTGTAATATGAAATTTACAATAATGTTTCACAGAATTAATTTTCACCAACCTGTATAGCATCTAAATAATGCATATGTTTTAACACATATTATAACTTGTGTGCAGCCTGGTATTTCTACTCCAACCACTACCGAATATGCAGAAACAATTAGATTTTATTAATGCCTGCCTGCCGTACTTTCTGACTATGTTGAGGACAGGAAACAGAGATGAGAAAACAATATATAAAAACCACTGAGAGGTAAAATTGTGCCTGTGGTGAGAAACACTAGATAAGCAGTTTTGTTGATTTGGGTCTTTGATCAGTTTAAATATGGAGCAGTCACACGCATTTTATCACAGAGTACACATTTCGCAGTATATTTGTATTTATTATTAATTGATTTCATGTCTACACAAGTCCACAAAACACTATAAAATAATCCTAATAACCCAAATCTTCACCTTTTACTAAACCTAACCAAGTGTTTCACTCCTAAACATGACCAAACCCTAAGCAATGTGAGTGCATTAAAAAGTCACATATACTTCTTGCAGTCTATAGGGCAATAACAAGATTTTAAAATTTAACTAGGAGGACAAGCCTCATCTTGTCAGGTTATATCTGATATCACACATTGGTGTCCAGAGTCATTGTAAACTTTTTCTATATAAAATTACAGCCTTAACAAACAGGACATTTAACTCATACAGTCAGTATCTGAAGGCTTTATACTTGTCAACTAAGTAAATTAACAACATACACTATCTTCACTGTGTTGATTAAAAACATAACTACAGTAACCTACAGAACATATTCACCATTGCAAATGAGTTGTACATAAAAGTAACTTCTAGGACACAAGGTTGAAAATAGTTTGCTCAAAAGTTGAGACGTGAGGAAGGGACAGCAGCATTCACTGTGGCAGAAGTGACAGCTGGACTTTCAGCTGAGTCTGGCTCTTGCACCAGCAGATAGAGGACAGCCTGCTGCCCAGATGTACCCTCAACAGAGTCCCACATGCCCTGTCTGCCCGTGAGGCCTGTTAGCCTCACATGGTGCCATGCTGCCCATCCACTCCACATCTCCACTGAGCAATGAGCCAGTCGCTGTGGGACAAAGTGGCACAGCAGCATTCCCAGACAGATGTCACTGTTCAATTCATCACACTGTGAAAATGCACACTGGTGGACCTGTGGCTCACTGACTAGCTGACACAGGTATCTATATTTGTATACCATGGATTTGGGTTGAAGATGTCACATTAAATCCAGGACAATATAAACTGAAGGTGCCCCTTATGATTGTTTATGACTACATACTTTACACTTCACTTGCTGTTGCTGATACTCAGTGAAGTACGATAAGTACACAGCCAACAAAATCTCTGCAGGTGATGTACAATATCCCAGCCTGACTGAATTTTTAACCATTGTCCCACTCCTGGCATGAACCCAAGCTCACAAGGTGAATCTCTAGAGAATCCCAAGTATATTTTTAGAGTGACTTTAATGTCACATGCTAGCTGTTAACATTGGATGGTCCAAAGTATGAGAGTATGAGCTTTTGGTTGCAGGATGTCACTATCATTCACATAATTTACTGAGATTTTTTGTGGCAATACATGCTGTCTCTCAGCTGTTCTAGTCCATAGTACACAAAGATCTTCTGCTGTTGTTCCAGTGAGACAGTGTGTTTGTTGGCCACCTAGTAAAACTTATGAAAAGAGCAAACCCAAGCGCAAGTTCTGGTCCTAGTTTTTGTCATTAGCACAGAGAGCTAACAGCTAATAGTAGTTTTGCACAGGAGACTGGCTTATGCAGAGGAATAGATGGTTGCACAAACAGGACAGGAGGGGCACAGAGGGTCTTATAGGAGCGACAGTATAGTTTTACAGGAACAAAGGTAGAAATCCATCTGAAATTAGTAGTTAGCTTTAATAATATTTAATTTCACAGGCTTTGTGTCATAGGATTCACAATAAAAGAACGACTGGCACTCACATATTGTGTGACAATGAGCTTCAAACCTCTCTAAGAAGACTGAACGGAAAAGAAATGCAGTACATGGTAATAACACTTGGCTGAAATTAAGAAGAGTTTTATTAACTTTGCAGAAAGCCCCAAGGCATCAGAACGATCTATACATGCTGTCACAATTTCATCATATTGGCAAGGTGTGCATTGATTTATTTTTTTTCTCTCCAGCATGGAAACATAACATTTCTGCTGTGCCTTTTAAGCACAAAATATTATATATATATACTTTAACAAAACACATTTTCATTTTAGATATTTTTCATTTTAATGTAGCAAACAGTTTCAGTATTAGGTAAATATACCAGGTGAATACCAAAGAGGAAAGGAGTCAGAAATCAAAGCTCAATTACTGTTTGAAACCACTTCTGGCATTGCTCATTAGTTTGAGTAGAAGTGTTGTTGTTGTCAAGTTTAGGATGAAAACAGAATCAAAGCAGAAGAGTATGTGCCCTCCCAAATTTATGCTTATTTAATGCAGAGCAGCAGCCAAAGAAACAAACATTTTCCAGCCTTTGGCTTTCATCACCATCAGTAAGTCTGCAAAAATCCATGTTTATGTCTCTGAGACTTCCCTTAGTATAGAGTCAAAATAGGGGGGGGTTGGTTAAAGCCAATATGTAGCAACATTATTACTGTGGAAGTAGATGAAAGTAGCATTTTTAAAATTACATTAATGCAAAAACTTAATACGTGTAGCTAATGACTATTTGTACTTATTTTCCTGTTTGTTGTTTTTAGGTCAGTATCTTATGTAAAGACTGCAAGTAGACCGACTTGTGTTCCAGATTTCATCACTTTTCCTGGTTTTACAAATTTGGATAGAGAAAAAAATATAACTGAAATATTCAGAACGTAAGGTTTCGTGTTAATATTTGCTTTCATTTAAATCATGTCTTAACCACTTTGTTGAACATTGTGGCTTTTAAGCTACTGAGTGATTCATTGATAATGTTTGTGTTGTTTTTCTCCATACCATAGAGAAGCATGAAGGGGTCTCTGTTTACTGGAGACATGTCACAGTGATTGCAGAAGCCATTAAATGTCGCTACGCTGACAGCTGTTCGGGGTCATTCATCAAATGATGGAGTGGGAGACAAAGTTGGAAAGATGAGGTAAACAGGAGGAGATGCAAATCTGTTGAGGAAGGGTGTGCGCAAGTTGATGAAACATTTCTTGGACGATTACCCTCAGGTTCAGATGGTCCTCCCTGGCCATTGAGACATATTTCAGTTTTCTTTACTGTGAGGTTAGTTTATGGTTCTGTGCTGTACTAAACTTTGCAAAGAGTCATATCAATAATGTTTACATAAACAGAAAATCTCCTAATTTAGTCTATGATAAAAAAATAAAGCTGCTCGAAAGTTACCAGCTTAGTGACATCTTAACCAGTGTCAATCAAGTCTGTAATTCTTAGACCACCGTGATCAGATCTATCGGACTACCTTGAGTGGCAGTCTGATTAGCCTTGGCTGACATATTCCCTTTCTGTCAGACAACTCAAACACACACCCAGTCAAGTGCCTGCATGCACAAATGTTCCTATGTCCACACGACAAAGGTGAGGATCATCTCTGTTTACTCTTTATTCACCTCTCAAGGACACAGACCTTTATCAGGGCTGACCAGCATTGTGTGTTCCACCTTCGTCCTCTCCAATATGCCACTGAGTTATGGAGCGCCTGCTGATGCTCCTTAAAGGGCAGCAGGAAGAGAGAGATGCAGCGTATGCTTAACACTAAGCCAATGGCTCCAGACACTCCCCATCCATCACTGTCTGCCCCGAGCAACCTCTCTTTGCCTGCCATTCCACCACTAAATCAGAGACCCTCCGGGCCGCACTTATATAGTGGAATTATGCTAAACACTTCTCCCAAAGAGCAGCCATTTAGAGGACTGCTGGTAAATATAAAGAAAAATTAAATATTTTTGTAATTGGATACAACTGATTTGCATGGAACAATCTCAAATCTTCAAATAGGCAGAAACATTTCTGTTGCTTTGGGCATGAGCACCTGATGCCTGAAGGTTTGTAGAAGCAGAGACAAGATGCATTTGTTATAGTTTAGACTGATAATGAGTTTGTCTGTTCTTTTGAAGATACATAACCTTCGCTGTTCGTCTTTGTTAATACATTTCTTTAATCTGAAAATGTAACAAAGTCATCATTGTCTTTTTTCCTTTTTTTTCCTATAAAACTATATAACATTATCATTAAAACTCTAATTTGTGTGCTGCTCTAGTGACCATTGTATTGTTAAAGCTAAAATACTGTGCATTAAGTTAGAAGGATAATTTGATCAAGGTTACGGCTCATTTGGTGATAAGACAAATTTCTCTTCATTTTGTGAATGTACAGGAGAATTAAGGGACGCCAATCTCTATAATGTATGTATCATGGTGAGATTGTAGGCATAAGAGATTATGATCGAGTTTAATTGAAGGCCTGTATCATTGCTACTCTGTGGCTGTGACTCCTCTGGTCAAATATAATTTTCTCATCAACACTGCTGGACATCAGCGGAAGCAAGCTAGAGCCAATGTGATTCAAAATGAGTTGGAATTAAAGAAAATGACTCAATTAGTGGGTATTTATTCAGAGCTGCACACTGCCCAGGGAGGCAATTAACTCCTTTAATACCAGATCATGAGTCAGGGGTGCCTGAAACATCTAACTGTGCAAGACTGTGAATGACAAGGTCAAATCATGTGTTTCAACGAGGACCAGATGACTTGTTATAAGGGTTATGATAGCTGTTTGTTGTTTCTCACAAATTTTCTTCTTTGTGATTAGCATACAGTCAAACTTTAAAATGTATTTTATCTGTCCGGTGTCTCCATTCTTTTGCCCATTTTGATATTTTCCTTTCTTTGCAACTAGAAAACCAGTATCCACTGGTTACATCTTCACTGTTCATGTTGGTTTTGGTCTTTTGTGGGCACTGTTTAATGACCTTGCTGGGGTCTCCCAGTCCTCTTTCTATTCTGGTTAGAGTCAGTTTGTACTGCTCTGTGAAGACAAGAGGAAACTGCGTTGTAGAGAGAGCTTTAGTGAAATAGCCTTCATGTTTTGGAGAAAGAATAAACTGACGAGTTTCAGAAAAAAGTTTCTTTCTTTCTGGACATTTTGAATCTGTAATCAAACCCACAATATCTGAAGCTCTGGATACTCAACTAAAGAACTTTACTAAACTAAACTAAAGAATTTTATTAATTTCCTTAATATGGACAACAGTTTTCAGTTTTACGCTTTATGTGTAAGTTTTCTAATGAGTTTTCTAACAATTTGTTAACCCTTTACTTTGCTTAATATTTGCTGGTAATGGACCTCTGTACAGTAATACATTAAATATTATATATTCCATTAAAGAACAAATATGATATGCATTTACAAAATGAACACAGCAATGTCTTTTTGATCAATATAATGTTAAATGGACAAAAAAAAAAAAACTTTTCTTTTAAAAAGTTGGTATTTTATTATTATATATGAAGGTTAAATCTTCTTCACACTCACTTAACAGAAAACTAACCCTGAATATATATATTGTGATCTTTTATCCTTTTTTCATTTTGGATTTGAGGTTACCATTATAATTAGTTGCATCTTCTTCTACTTTCTCTATGGTATTTCTGTGAACAATATCAGGCTTTATATTGACTTTTTACCTGGCAGTGGCATGGCAGTGCACAATTTGCCTATGTGTTCTTCCAGGCGATAATTAAAGTGACATCACAAGAAATGTTTGCTGCTGGCTCATCTATGCAGGTTGTGAGGTTGTTTTTTCCTTTTTTCTTTGCTACTGCATTTAGTTTTAATTGTGTGCACCAGTCTTGGCACATTTGCTGTAGATCCATGTAAATTTGGACTCTGCACACGTCTGACTGGTTTTGTACTTAATCTGTTTGGTCACCAGTGTCGCTTGCAATAGTGTTTGGTGGTGAAACTTGGTTTTAAGACCGTGCCGTTGGGCTGTAAACATACAAAGAAATGTAGTCTTTGCTTTTGTGCTGTGTTTTCAGTAATGCCATTTCTCATTTTTTCTTGAGCCTTTATTCACCTAATGATAACCTACGGTGTTCAGCAGCATTGTTGCAACACTCCCCTGTTGTGCCAGCCATTTGTACTGTAGATGTAAACTGTAAGCAAAATTTGTACGTGTGTGTTGTGTGTGTGTGTTTTTTTTTTTTTCTGGCTCTTCTTCGGAAATGCTGCCAATAAGCAGTGAGAGCTGGTTTGAGAAACATCAGTAATATTGATTTCTCATATTCACAAACATGTCAGCAAACATATCTATCACAGCTACACATTCATGCACACGAACAACCTTGAGCCTCTCCTTCAGCACTATTTCGAAGGGTTCCTATAAACCTATTTTCGTCACCTGCAAACCCACACAGTATATGTTTTATTTTACAGGGACCTTTTTATAATTTATGAGAAATGGTGCATGTATATGCAGTGATGTATTTTACATTGTGTTACACTAAAATCTGACAGTTTAAACCTTATCCTGAGCTTTACTGAGTCTTGGAATGACTATATAACAGCTACTACAGTGGTTTAGGGTAAATAAATCACTACACTAAAACTAAAAGTGCTAATGTAGATAAATTTGACCCCAAAGGCAGAATAAACACCACATCCTCTGCTTTGAAGCTGATTGTTATTGTGTTGCTTTGTGGCTTTAGTATCTTTAAATTATTTTACTGTGCAATTACAGAAACACTGATTTATAATAAAGACAAGTATAGATAATTATGAGGCAGTAAAACTGTCAGCATGATTATCATAACACCTCAGTACATATCCCAAAGGGATTATTAAATACTAGGGAACAGAGAAAGTGGTTTCTAATTCCTCACAACTTCCTCTTAATGCTAATCACTTTGGCTACTAATTCTTATTTTATTTTATTATTGCACTGTTAAAGCCAAATCATGAAGGACACTAAAGATATTAATATCAACAAAGACACACGTTACGAAACACATGTCCTGCAGGAATTACAGTATATTATGTCTGAGGTGAGCATATCACAAACATTATTCACTATCTAGCACTTGGTCTCAGTGGGTCTGGTTTCTGATGTCAAGGGTAACAGTTTTATTGGGGCATCCTTCTCCCAGATGTTTCCGTCATGATTGTTGGAGCAGTGAATGGTTGTACAAAACATTATTATAAGATAACATCTCACTCCTTGTCCTTTTACCCCAACCCCAACATGCCCATTCATAACACTCCGAGCTGCAGTTCGACATGCCACTCACATTCCCAATTGTAAATCCAAAGACAACCTGCTGTGTAAGATTTTAGAGCACACACAGTTGAGGTACAGGTAATACAGCAGGTCAAGTTCTTCAAACTAACACAAGCTTGTGAGGCTTGATTGGTTAGTGTAATATTTTCTGCAGTGTTGAAAGGAACAACCATAATATAAGACATATTCTTGTATGAGGTGCACGGTAATGAAGAATTAATATGTCCTATCTGTTCGTGATTCAGAACAGAAATTACAGTGCTGAACAGATTGTGAGCATGATTATTTGATCAATGTCGTGGATGTGCCATCAAATTATTTCCTGAAGAAATAATAGAGATATTTTTATTTACAGGCCCACTGACAAAAAAACCAACAAGGTAAAGAGAGAGAAAGACAACAACACGGGTTTACGGGTTTATGTCCGTGTGCAACCTGTGTGTGTGTGTGTGTGTGTGTGTGTGTGTGTGTTTGTGTTGGGGAGACTTCAAAAGCCAATGGTTGCCATAGAGACAAGCATAGAGAATTATGGGTGGGACAGGCGCTAAGGGAGACATCACTGGTGTTTGTGTAGTTATTGTTCCAATATGTTCCCTCTCCTCCTTCGTTGTTTTCCTGTTCTAACATCCTTAGAGTCCGAAATGACCTCCATGTATTGCCAGCACTTTCCAGTCTTCTTTCACAGATTTTTTATTTATTTTTTTTATAGTTTTACACACAGCCTTAGTATTCTGTCGATATGGTATGTAACCCCTCAGTGCGCTCCAACGTGTGTTCCCATTAGTAATATTTATTGGTGTAATTCCTCACTCTTAAGACAGGAGGAGCAATATTGTGTTCCGTGCTGTCATTGCCTATTATTCCATTAGTGTCTGCTGGTTTCATTGTTATGTAATAGCTTCAAGCAAACATGAAACCTATTATGTGACCCTCCCCATATTCCAACTCTGCGGCTTGGTTCCACGCGTACGTCAAACTCTTGAAGAAAGTGTGGTTTAAGATTAAATATACTCGGCTGCAGAGAGGGTTCGTGGCAGCAGTTTTAATTTGTGAGATTCGATGTGAGGCAAAGAAAGGTCGGTTTTCTTGCCCTCAAAGAGACAGAAAGCTAAGAAAAAGATGGGCAGCTTTTCTTTGTGGCAGCAGGAACACCATGCAGACAACAGTCCACAACAACAAACAATAAATTAGCTGCTTTTATTCACCAGTGAAGGAAAACAACTGATCTGACAAAACGTCAAAACTAGAGCACCTATGTCAGTCTAACCTTATTTCCTTTAATTAAACTCTTGACTACGTTCTTCTTTTTCCCTCTTCTCTTCATCTATATGGCCATAAAGAAAAAAGCTACAATGTGGACATTCTCTCTAATTAAAGGATTAGATACACTATCCTGGTCTTGTGGAAAAGCCCCATTTATTTCTTCTAATTAAATTTTCTGTTTTATTTAATTTTATGCTGCAATTTGTATTCATTACGTGGCAACAGACACAGGCAACGGGCTTCCAAAACAATGCCACACAGAGTTTAACTATCTCTGCCTGAGCATTGATCAGAAAGTATTTGTGTGCATTACCATCTTAATGATCTTCACTAATCCTCCATCAAAGAAGACATGGTAGGAATCCAGACATGCTCAGACAGTATGTAAAACGTTACTACTTTGCAATGTGCCTTGCCTCCAGGGTCAGAGGTAGTTTGTCAATCATAATGATTATGTCTGAATACACTGAAGTGAACTGTGCTTCCAAATATCCCCTCTGAGGATTAAATTTGTTCTGCTGCAACTCTATTCTGCTCCATGTAGCATCCATTCATGATATACTGAAAGCATGTCAGAATAACACATTTATCACTATCATTTTAGCACTGACTAAAAGTGACATATTATGTTGATGTTCAAGTGACAAAGACTGAAGCAACTGGAGGAATAAGTGTGTCATTGCATAAAAAACTTGCCCATAGGTTTTTTTTTTTTGTGCAAGATGCTCATTAAAACTTACAGCTACTGTTCACAGTGACACAATTGTGATACAAATTTTGAGACCTTTAAATAGTCTTTCTTGAATTTCTGCTCAATATGGATGAAAAAAAGAAGACTTGACATTTTCCCTGTAAGAAGGAACACTATCATCCTTTGCCTTATCAGTGTCTTAGCAGGGAGTCTAGAGCCAATCTACAGGAGCTGGTTTTGTCAGGATCCGTGCCACGTTGGGCTTTTGTTTCTTCAGTTTCCCCGGAGAGTTAGCCATGAGCCTGAGAGATGTGACTGAATGTCAGCTTCTCTGCAAAGAGAGATCCCGCAGGTGACACAGCAGGACACTGTTTAAAGAAGGCCTCCAGGAGAGTGAAGCACAAACCAGCAAAACCCTGCTGGGAAGCTGTATCTAGGTAGGGCATCATGCAATTCTGTGAGCTGAATGGAAGGTGCAAAGGGGTTTGAGTGAGCTATAAAATTGAAACTGACATAAAAGTTCATAGAAGTAAAAAGTAGTGAGGAATTAAAAATAGTGCAATATTTTTACACCAAATCAACCTAGGCTCACCATGTTCATCGCACACACAGCAGTGTAGATTTAAAAGTGCATACTTTAGGAACTTTGAAAGTAGGATGTGTTTTGAAAATCTAAAAAAGGCCACAGCATGAAAAGTCCCACAGGGTGGCTGTCATTTATGTGATATAAAAAACACAAAGGATCTTTGATTTATGAAAAGTACTGTTCAGGAATTTCACAGGAGGAAGCTAATAATTACGATGAGGATGCAAGCAAAATGGCAAATACAGGATGCAGCCGGTGAAGACAGTTTGATTTTCATTAACAAAGACATTTATGTCAGAGTCAAGTATAGGAATAGCACTTATGAATCTTATCAAACCAAATACAAAACACAAAAAAGAAGAGTGAAGGAAAATGCTCCACTTTTCTTTGTGGTCCCTTTTGAGTGGGTGGTGTATCCTACAAAAAGACACTTGCTGCAGGGCACTAAAGCCATCTTTATCAAAGGAGGGTGACCTAAATGCTCATGTACAGACTTGGTAATTAGAAGGATTCATACATAAGACTGAGCATCTTATGCTGTCTGTGGATATCAAGGAAAGATTTTTTCCCTCAGTATAATTCATGTTACACAGGAGGGTGAACTACACAATTTAGGCAGCAACCAAAATAGTTCAAAAAGAGACTCTGAAATGTGCTGCAGAGATAATATTGAGATCCAGAGAACCAGTCTTCATTTCCAGAACTTGCTCTGCATTTGGCTTGACTCCCCAACAATTTCTGCATGCCTTAGCATACGTTAAATCTAATTACCCATGATAGATGTTAGACATGTTTCTGACAAGATCTAATAACTGTTGATCATTTCCTGAGAGTTTTCTGCTTCCTCTTTCCTCCCACACCCAAGTGTTGCCTTCTGTCATGTCTAGGGATGCTTTGACAAAATAAACCCACAACATGCTGAGAAATTATTCAAATATGACTCAGTGATGTATGAAGACTCTGTTGCAACAGAGAGCTGCACTAATACTTGCAAACCTCTCCCTCCCGCCAACTGAAACCCTAGTCAAACCAATTACCATTCACACCCCCAAGCTCAAGCTGAGAAGAAATAGAAGCGTCTGCTACCATTATTTTAGAGTAGCTGCAGTCAAAACTGCTGCGGTGCAAATATGTAGGTGATGGAATTTATCAAGTCATACTTCAAAGTGATTTCCAGTCGTTCCAGCACTTTGTCAATGGCAATTCACTCATTCAAGTGTGCTACTGTACACTGCAGCTACATTGAAGAATAGTGTGGTGTGATCTGCTAAGGCAACAACGGTTTATTTTCATTGTCAATTTATGTACGTAATTTTTATTAACATTTCAAACTGAAATGTTTTCTTATATCTATTGGATTGTGCTGTACCTGCCCATATGACACATGGCCCACATCACACCTTCCAGTCTCCGATGATTCATTACCCTCATTTTTACATCCTTCTCCACTGTCCCCAACTGAAAGTGGAGTGTTCTCTGTCGCATGCGTCCCCGGCTGTGAAGCTCTCTTAAATATTCATAACCAGGGAGAGAAGGAAACTAATGAGGGCAAAGAATCACACAATCACAAAAAAACTAAACAAAAACTATGTTGCTATAACAATAACATATCCTACCAATTTCTGACGTTATAGACCAAAACATACTCTTAAACAAAATGTCACAAAAAAGCATTAAAATTAAGTTTATTAATTAACTACTTAATTAATTAATTTATTTACCATTCACTGAACGTGTGCTACAATTACCCTGACGAACCAGTAAAATAACTAGTGACAGGGTCATGATCTGTCAGAGTATCTAACACTGCAGACGCCACAAACAAGCTTTAAACACAAAACTTCTCTTTAAAACTGGCAGACATTGTGTATTGATTATAATGTATGTGGAAATACATTTTCAAAATAAATGGACTGATAACTAATTTCTTAACCAAAACTCCCAAACCTCCCTGGTGCTCATGTTTTAGTTGCTGGCAGATGGATTAACGCTTAAAATAATCTTGATCTAAAGTTGCAGTCCCAATTCTTAATATACGATTACCCCAAAGAAATCTGTGATTCTCCAGTTCTCCCTAATCCCAATGAACCTCCTTCAACATCTACCATGCACAATAATAATGCTACTAGACCTCTGCTACAGGCTTAATCAGCCATATGAGTATGTATATATGGTCTCATGAGACCTTTACATGCTTGTTGTGGAATATTTGGTGCATGCATTTTTGAGAGTACAGCAGTGAGAGTACCTGACTGCTGGAGAGTGAGGTCTGTTCCAAGTTGTTTTTCTTTTCCTTCTGCTAAAACAGCAGAGGTCATGTGTATGATAGACCTCAAACGTGTGTTGTTTACAGTGTTGTGTTTTCCAGCTGTGGGTTTATTTTGATGCCAGTGTGAGAGGACTGTTACACAGCTGAAGCAGACGAAGGTCAGGACCCCTAGTACTGTAAGAATATTTAAGACAGCAGAAACTATTACTCAGTTGTGGATTAGTGTCTGTTGAGAAATGAGGGATTTTTTTATTTTGCTGATGTTAATTGCAAACAACATGCTAGTGCACAAACTCTCTTATTTATGGATATGTTTAAAGTTAAGTTTTATACATTTATGCACCATCTCATACATTGTGCCTTATGTCGTAGTGCATTAAGACAGCTTATATAGATTAATGATAAAGCTTCTCAATAATGTTTTCTAATTCCTGAGTAATAAAAATACAAGAAAAATGAGCAGTAAATTCAACAGGCAAATAGGAAATTTTTCCTGTGAATCATCAGGGTTCAGTATCACAGTGAAGTGTTTGCTATCGTCTATGAGCATTTTCAGAGGTGATGTATAGATACAGTACTGAGCTCTTCATATGCTTTTCTGCAAGCATGTTTTGAATGAATGACGCAGTACTTTCATTTATGGTTAGTTAGTTGCAAGTGGGTAGTTAGGGTGGATGGCGGGCAGAAGAAATAATAAGCAATTTTTAAAAGACAGATTTGATATGAAACCTACAGAGGGGGCCTAGTTCTGTACCTCTAATGCTATCTCTCATGCTATCTCACATAAGTAGTTTTCTAATACAGGATGAATCAGTACACAACTGTCATGAATCTGCCCCTCAGACTCTTGCTCACTTGTTCAAAGTGTTGTTATCGCCTCCTTTTCCTGAACGTATTCCAAAATACATAGTTAACTAGCTTATGTAGCTGAAAATCTGCTTACAGTGAACAACTGGTGTAGGATTTCTGGGAAGTGTAACCTCAGAGATCTGTTACCTGCTCATGTAGAAGACAATAGTGTCAGTATTTTCCATTATAAAAAGATAAGATTTGTTGCTCCTGGTTTCATCATACTTTATGTCAGAGAATTTTCTCTCTGCAGGTTGTCCTATGTTTTTCTCGACCTGTGGCAACTAAGACAAGCTTTAGCTGTGTTCATTTTACAATATCTAACATAACTCAGATCTCTTACACCCATTAACTCACAGAAACATTTGCAGACTCCATTGCATCAATAACAATTGAGTGCAGACAAATGAACCTGTAAAGATCTAAGGATCCTGACCACAAAGGGGTCAATCGACTGTATGTTAATTAGTTTTATTTTCACCCTGACTAATTTAGCACCTAATTTGTATTGCATCTTACAGTCACTGATCAATTATGAAAATGTTTTCAGAATGCATGCACGCAAATGCACTTTCAACAAACCGTGGCAGAATATAAATAAGAGGAGGCGATCCGTCGTGACTTCCAATTAATAACCTACATGTAAACAAACATGTTGATTTCAAGTCCTGTTGGTTTGTTGCTGTGCTCAGGTCAATGTGAAGTAAAAAGTATCAGCACTCATATTATTTTGCACTGTTGTCTGAGACACTAACCAATGACTAAACAGAACTAAACCAATTTTAGGTGCATTTACTCAATCACTGGATGGTGCTTACAGTATCTTACAGGGACATTAATCATGTTCAAACATCACAGCCAAGACAGTGGATCAATCAGGATGTGCCAGATTCTTATGTTGATGTATAACCACATAAAGCCAGAACATCTAAGAAAGTTATAGCACAACACAACAAGAACTGACCGACAGTGAGGCTGAAAGAAAATGTATTATGTACATTTAAGGTGATTTAACATTTTCAAAGCACAATTTTGTAGCGGATGCAGATTATTCCTGAAAGGGGTGTATTTTTGCCGTTCAAACTCAGTACATAAAACAGCATCAGACATGTAAAGATCACCTCTTTTGTTGCTTCTCATTTTAGATAAAGTAATCATTCGTGTTGATTCAACCATTTTGAGTTTTTGGTTGTGAGAATAAACATATGGGAAAAAATTTCTGTTGATTAAAAGTTCCTTTCTCAGTTTCTAGAGAGGCGAACCAGAGGACGCCTCTCATAAAAGTTTTTTATGTACTTTTTGCAAGGGAAAAGTTTATAAAGGCAAATGTAAAACTGTCAAAAAAGCAGAGTTGCAAAGTCTGTGCACTTTCCCCCTCTGCCAATATGTGGCAATTTAAACAAAATTAAACTGAAAATCTAATTAGTTTTAGTGTGAAAAACTTTTTAGTGCCTGTGGACCTCGCCCCGGTTCTTTTATTGAAGTGGCTTACGTGATAAGAGGAATGACTACAGTGACCAGCATGTCTTTCAAGGTGTAAAAGGTATCTGAGTATTGTATCAAGACACACTTGGAAATAATTTTAACAATGTATCATTCAGAAAATAATAATGGATTTAAGGTCAAGGATCACTACTGTAATATACAGTGATGTGCAGCATAGTTAACTTTTCACAAAAGGTTGTTTAAAATTGATATGTACGGTATGTTTCTTTCATGACTCATGTATTGCATACTACATGAACTTCAGATCAACCATGATTGATTCTAAATCCATGATTAATTTAAAAAGATGCAAGGACAAAGGTCAATACATATGAAAAAATATAACACGTGTCAACACAAGATGATGGTAGTGTACCACAAGGTCAAAAGACTGTGGAGGCACTACAACCAAGAGGCTGAGGTTTAACTCTTCGTTGCTTCTGCTTGCTAATTAAAAGTTAAAGCATTTTCACACAATTTAGCTTTCAATTTCCATCAGATACTCAGAAGAACAATATAAAAGATGCCACTTGGTACAATATTGTTAGCTCTTACTGTTCCAGTCCTCTGATTGTCACCTGTGTAACATGGAAAACTACTGAACGCTCTTTTAAATTCAATTCAAGAACTGGTTCTGCAGCCAATTAAGCACATTTATTTCAACCTTGAATCTTTGTCTTAGTAAGTTAGGGTTTAAAATATGAACAAGAATGAATAAAGCACCTCGACTGCTGCATGTTCCTAAACTATTCAAGTCAGCACAGCCAGAGTTGTATGTCATGGTTACAACTCTTTGGTACAGTGGTTTGTGAGCCATAAAGCAAAAGACTTTACATTGAAAGCCAGTTGCATCACTGTTGTAGCGTGACTCAAAGAATATCAATTCCAACTTGCTGGCGGAAAAAAGTCATTATAATTAATCAATGGATAATAGAAGGAGTTTTGCCTGGGATACAAAGACACAAGCAAACTTCTGCAAACACTCCTGAATGTTTTGTTCTATTCAAATTTTCTGTTCTGAGCAAATTTTCTATTTATATTCCCTTCTTTTTTTAAAAAAAATCTATATCTCAACCAATAACAATTCTAATAATTAATTAGTTTTGCTTAAATTTAAACTTTATTAAAGTTTCAAAAAAAAACTTTCCCACCCTTTATAAAACAAAACAGAAGCATTTTATAATCTGATACTGCTATTGGCAGATCATCATCAAAAACAGAACTGGCAATGCTTAGGGATAGATGGTGTTAAAAAAATCCTTGGTTATAAGGGACCTTTGAAACATATGTTTAAGCTTAAAGAACATTTGCTTTCATGGTTAAACAAATGTTGAGTACTCGGTTGATACAGGAATAAACATCAGTACTGTGTTTAAGTTCAATATTTTGTTCAAACACATATCCACCCTGACCCCTTCACATTTCAGACAGAGGACAGTTTCCTTTTATAGCACCAGAAAACATTTGAAATTCATTTGTTGTTTTGTTCTTAATAAATTTATAGATCTCGTATTAAAATCCCTGGCAATCAAACATATACCAAGCCGTGGTCATAAAGTACGTTTTTATTTTTAGATTTTTGTTTTTGGAACACAGGTTATGGCTTTAAATTACATGTGCATGTGAGTTTAAAACATCAGTCAAGAGGGGTGTCCATAAAAGGATGGAAGCACCAGACTATGTTTGCAGGCTACAGTACCTGTCAAATCACAAAAAAAAAAAAATAGGGATGTAGAAGGGAATCCAAATGCAAATGCAAGAGTTCACATAGTGTCATATGGTCTTGCCCTACATGTGGCAATGAAAAACATTTTATTAAAGTAAGAGACGGTTTCCTCCTGCAGCAGGAAATAAGGCCACGAGAGTGTAAATATATGCACAGATGGGGTTTGAACCCCTTATCTGGAAGTGTTCACTTCACAGTTGCACGCAACACCAAAGCATAAGCCTCTGTCCACTGTGATGAATTTACCACTAAGCATTTGAAATTGTCTATTTATACCACTTGTTAAACATGACAGTCAAACTTTGGCCTGTGTCTCCACAGTTGCTTGACACCATGTTCTTCTGACAGGGGTCAGAGACATGTTTAAAGCATCTTAAAGAGAAGAGGCAAGAAAACTGCAGGGCACACACACACACACACACACACAAGCACATATATATATATTTTTTCTTTTGATTCCATTTGTGTTAACATATTTTTGATGGATAACATAGTGCTATTTAGTTTTCTTCATAATTATATGTCATTCGACTGATGAAGACTGTTTGCCCAAGTTAAAAAACCATTGAGGTAAATTACACTGCAACAATTAGTCATTATTCTACTACTTAAAGAACTTGTGTTTTGAAGACCTATTTGAATAATATTTTGTTTGTAATAAAACATGAACAGGTACTGTATATTTCTAAATTTTAAAATTATTTTCATTCTTATACTATACTTTATTTTATGTAAATTGCTTGCATGATCTGAGGCTTGTGGTTCACCATGAAGTACATACTCTGAAATCATAGTCTCTGACTACCACTAATATGAATAACATGTAGTGTCCACATTGTGTTAAACTTACTCTGACATTGTAATCATCTAATAATTTGGCTGGCTGACTCTGGCTGACTCTGCCTTGTCATTTCTTTCATGGTGACCATGTCCGTCTGTCAAAGCCTATCAGCTTTCTTTTGGATTGGCTGTCTCCTCCGCCTGGCAGTACAAATTGAATGGAAGGTTTAAGCATGCAGACTGGTGGTCATGTCTGTCTGAAGTCTTTTTTTTCAATTTCTACATTTCTGCAGACCTGGAGTGTTATCTCTGCCTAGTTAAGTCTACATGGCGAGATTTCATCTCTTACATGCTATGAAGTGGCACAAATAAAATATTTACAACACACTTTTCTTTTAAATGCAGCTTTGGAGGGCAGAAAACATGATTGAGTAAACAGCAAAGGCCATGAGGATTAGGTTGAAATGGTCCATAACTATGTATGAGGAAGTTAGATATGGCCAAGCACGTTCTTCATTGAATGGTGGGTAAGTCTTGAATAGGTTTATGCTCACACCATTCAGAATATCTTATGAGAAAGCATCTTTCATATACATTTTTTAGATGATAATTCACAATAATAATAATAATAATAATAATAATAAAAATGTAACTGCAGTATTTTGTTTTAAATACACTAGAACTTTTGTTTAAGCAGACACACAGCTGTCTAGGTTTAGGCACAAAAACTACAAGTTATGGTCATTAAAAAGATTTTAGATGATTTAATTTGGTTGCTTCATGTAACACGGCAGTGACATCAATAGATGATGATGAATACCAACTTGAACATCTCCTAGTTTTATGACCCAACCACCAACCCAGACCTACTCCCAGCAAGGATTATGTCGCTCTAAATACTACAAAACCCAACTCTCCTTTGCTCATTAGGTGCAGAACTACAAATTGTTACTTAATTACTTAAATACTTAAGTATACTTAAAGTATACTTCAAGTATAGTAAGTATACTATTTTAATACTTCTTGGGACTAAATTAGTTTACCTCTGATAGGTACATAAAAAGTATACTTAAAGTGTACTTGCTCATTTTTATTTTAAAAGAAGTATACTAATAGTATACTTGGATATACTTCTTTTTTTATGAGGGACTGTGTGTTGTAATAAAATGCTGGCACATGTGTTTGACTTTGTGTTTTACAGGAGGACAGTCTCTCAAACACAGCAAAAAGAAGATTTAAGATACTAAATGAACTGAACCTGTGAACAAACTAATCTCACAGCTGAGAACTATTATTCATATTGTTCAAATAAATACAGAAGGCGAACTGAAATTGTCTTGTCTGTATATATAGAGTTTCGAAACAAAGTACATGGAAGAAATAAGACAGCCAGTCATTAGGCAAACAATTTTCCTCTGGGATTAATAATGTCTTTTGAATCTTGAATCTTGAATTACTTAAGTCCCATCAAATCCAGACAGCTGAGATACAACCAGAGAGGATAGAACCTTAATCTTGTCTTCATGTAAGTTTCTCTAAATATTTTGAGGATAAACGTCTCTTTAGGCCGCTGCACAAAGCTTTTTGTATTCACCCAGACCAACAGCCATACTGAATGTTATTTACTCTGTAGCGGAGGATAAGGAAGAGGTTAGACCACAAACAGGCTACTCCAGCAAGTCAATCCCTCGAGGGGAGGGGGCTCAAGATTAGGATTTTGTGCTGGGGTGAGAAGCCATTTCTCAGGATTAAAAGGGTGAAAACCTTCTAAGGTACAACTTAGCCAGCTAAAACACATTTTCACAGCAAATGCACAAATGCTGGACACGATGACAACATAACAAATGGCCTTAGAACTACACAGAAATTTTCAAGCAACTCTTTGGGCAAGTTTCTAGTGTAAATCATGGTCTCAATATTTTCCTTCCTTCTTTGCTGACTTGAAATACAAGACTGTGATGACATGTGGGGAAATATTAGAGCACTGTCGCCTGTTAGAGAGACCTGTGAGTGACAGGTCTCATGGTTAAATTAGGGTTGGTTAAAGAACACTTTCCATTTGGTTGTAGGGGTGAAACAGAAAAGGGCCAGTGTGACTAGCACATGTGAAATCTGACCTTTCACTTTCAAGTCGGCCATTAATCTACAAAGCTGAGATCAGGACAGGCAGACAGGTTATAGAGTGGCAAGATTAAAGCGCTGACATTTTCATTCGTCACTTCAGATATCACATAGGTGTCTTATCGGAACTTTATTTTCTTGAGTTGTTTATCCTTATGTTATAACATTTAAAACATAGGTAGCTGAGCAGATCTTTAAATATCAGTCAATTAATAGTTATGATTTACTATCTGAATGCATCTTAGAGGATAATACTGTGATATTCTATATTTTTCTTGACAATAATACCATGAAAACACCAAGATAAAAACTGAAATCTGCTCTATTAATTATTAACAGGTGCATTTCTGTATTACCTCTGTCCTCGAAGGGATTTGGGCTTTGCAAAAGTAAATACTGAGAATTTCTCTTCAATTCTTGTGAGTCACCGACAATGAAATGTAGATTGACCCACCATAAAAAAAAAGATATTAATATTGTTTTAAATTTGCCGACGACTGCATTCCTTAGTGAGAGTGACAGTGGACTCTGTTAGGTGACATAATCTGGCCCCAGATGTCAGCACTCAGGAACAAGAGTAGCTGCCAGCAACAGAAGCCCTCATCTTTTAATTTCACTCCTGTGCTTCTTTCTCCACCTTCATCACTTAATCTACTCAGTCTGTCCTCACCGTCCTCATCTTCATATGCTCGCTACACTACAGAGCTGGTCTCTCAGGTTTGTGCAGCTGGCAGAAAATAAAAGAAACAAAAAGAATGGAAGGAAAAGGAAAATAAGCAGAAGATTACACAAGCGTCATTTCAGCTTCCACAAACCAAGGGAGGCTTTCTAATAAAGAGTTTCATAAATATATTTCACATCTTCTGACTTCTACCCCTGGGGATGACAGTCTGCTTGCCAGCCCATATAGCAGAGCTGAACCAGCGTAAATAAACTATCAGATTGAAAAGCCAAAGAGCATATGATTTCAGTCCATCATAACAGAAATAGAATGCACTCGTAACACCCATTCTTCAGTAAAAGACAACCCAGTGAGTAATAGTGTACGGTAAAGGTTAATCTATTGTGTTTTTCCACATAAAGAGAACAGACAAGAGTGACACCACCGCCTGCTTTGGAAACAGTGGGTCTGCTGGGTGAAATCCACTCGGGGAGACGAATGACTGCATCAGAAGTGGGTGATGTGTCACATTGTACTACTGCCCTGTGATCTGTAATACAGAGGCTTAAATAAATACTGAAAGTGCAGATACACTGATCTATAACCTGAGGCACTGCACCTGCGAAAGACACCTAGCAGATATCCAACCCACCTTTATTGCCCAAAGGGGAAGACAGAGTGCATGTCCACACGTAGAATAATAAAAGGTCTTGTCACTTATTTGATAAACTTATTGAAGGGTCTGTCGTTGACCGGTCCCTCGTCTCTGTTTGACACTAGAGCCTCGAGGCTACATTACATTGCATCTCTTTGACTCTTTGACCAAACTGTCAGGAGTTGAATTGCGTGGTGGGTAACGAGGAACTAGTTTTTGACAAGAAGAAGAATGCATTGAATGACAATGAGGATTTTTCTAGTTCTGCTGTATTGATTTAGATTTTTTTATTTAACAGCCTGTCATTAATTCAACAATGTTATTTGTTGTTTTTAGTTTGTTTAGCATTTCTCTGGAAACAAACCAAAATGCTGAATGATGATTGGGGAACTGCACAAATGATTATTAGCTGAGGGAATTTAAGGCCACTCCAAACTTACAGCCCTCTAGTGGCCTTAAAGACACATAAGACTGACTGAAAGAAGCTCAGATGTTACATGTATTTAGAGACATTGAGTGTGTGTGTGTGTTGAATTAAGTCTCAAACTTCTCAGCAACATTTTCAGCCCATTACTCTGACTCTGCACAGGCTGTACTCCTACTCAAACAATCACATCCTCCTAAAATCTCCTCCTCCAGCACCCTAGCCCATTATTTATTTATTTACTGTGTATTTCACTTCAGATCGGTCATCAACCACCCCTGCAGTTTGGCTCATCGCCACAGCCATCACTCGCTCTATCCTAATTAAGCGTAATTAGGCGGTTAGGGAAAAAAAAACACTGTTCCTTTAAACCTTCAACCTTCAATTCAGTTTTTAGGACGAAGGGGTAAAATTAACGAAGAAAAAAAAAAGCAAGCGAAACCACAGTGGCACAAACACACACTCTGTAATCCGACACTCCCCTTCGAGACAAGGACCAACAGGGTGACTGAGTGCCCAGTGCTGTCCAGCCGCTTAAAGCTGCGAGTCTGCTGTGTGGATGCGTGCAGCCCTCTGGATTTGGTGGGAGGGGGAGAAGTTTCCCCCAAGACAAGCCTGGATCACTGAGAGAGACGATGCTTTCCTGCTTCAGCCCAGTCTCACAAGCCGCTCAGTGGATTTGCTGATTCCCGAATTATTTTCTACAACTTATTCAAAGGGATCGAGGAGCGATTTTGAACCAGAGGATGCTCCCACAGGTCATTCGGATTCTGTATGTCTTGTCTTTCTGCTTTTTCCAAGGAGGCTTTATCAGGTGAGGCGCACTAAGATTTCTTTCCCTCTGTGTTTGTGTGACTTGTTTCCTCTGCTGTACATCAACTTTTCCAGCTTTGGGGTTGATGCTACATCACA
Organism: Helostoma temminkii; assembly: GCA_900302695.1. Taxonomy (NCBI): domain Eukaryota; kingdom Metazoa; phylum Chordata; class Actinopteri; order Anabantiformes; family Helostomatidae; genus Helostoma; species Helostoma temminkii. The sequence goes on along the minus strand of OMLM01004566.1, from coordinate 173,944 downwards.
TAACACACGCATCTGCAATTTTACAGACTTTTTTTTGACGTGACCTCCACATGCAGCTCTTTAGAGGCGCACATTGTGCGCAAAACGCTTCATTGTTGGTGCGAATACGCGGTTTGGGGTTACCTTAAACTAACGCTTTACATACTCCTGTTCCATATGATGTTATTAAACGGGAAAAAATGCAAAAACATCGCTTTTAAAAGCCAAAAATAACCGCGCAGAGCAAACTCTCATCTCTTGTTCCTAACTCGAAATATTAATAAATAAATAAATCACCATTTCAGAACATGGTCGCAGTTTGTAAACTGACAGCACATAGAAATTATTAAAAACACACAACTGCATGAAAAAACCACACATTATTGCATTAAAGCATGTCCTGATGACAACTACCTGTGGAATTCCCGAATGATTTGCAGGTGAATTGGTGAATTTTTAAGGAGCTCTAATGTAACCGTGCGCTTTGGTGTATGATTTGATATTCATGGAGTGATTATCAGTTTACCAACTTGTGTGTTCATCAGGAAGCAATGAACCTATTCAGTAATCAGTGCAACGTTAAGTCCTGTTTTCAGAAACAGCAAGAAAAGTGTTTGGCAGTTTTAATTATTGTAAGGAGATGGAGGCAATCTACAGTCAGTGTGTGTTCAGTGTCTCTGGGGACAGACAAAACAAAAACACCCCCTCTGTCCTATCTTTTCCTTCTTTATTTGTTCCATTCATTCCACCGCACGCCTCATACCTCTCTTTCCTCCTTTACTTAACAGCAACACAGCTTTCTTTTCTGTCTTCCCTCCTCCTTCCAAACCTTCCTTCTCCCCCCCCTACACCACCCCTCTTGGAAACTTTTATTTTCAGTGAACACTTTCCTTATTTCATGCCCTGCCAACCTCAGGTGTGAGTGGAAGGGAATTAAGATCTGCATAATCCTGGAGCGGAACAGAGCTGTGACTCTGTGAACCCAGAGGTGAGGAGAGCAGCTCTTAGCCTGGAGAGCAGTCAACTGACTGTCTCCTCTGAGAAATTATATGCTGCTCTACCAACCTCTCTGCTCACCATGTAGGAAGTGAATGAGAGGGAGGAGGGTATGAGAGGTGAGGAGGAACATGAGGGCAGGGATCTGATGAAGGTGTGCAAAAAAATAGTGGTGGGGTGGAGGGTGGAAACGGGAGTGGAACAAACTGGGATGGAGAGAAATGCGAACAAGAAATTGAGAGAGTGAATCATTTGGCTGGAGGCAGTGGGGAGGTTGGTAAAGTGGGGGGGATGGGAGATGGAGCGACATGGTTCACACTGGAAAGAAGAGATGAGATGGAGAGAGGGAACATAATGGATCAGAGATGGGAAGTGTTGTAAGAGATTATAAAAAAAAAGATTGTCATGTAAATCAGTGCACAAGATGGATTGGTGGTGAATTTGTACTGGATGGTTGTCAGCATAAACAGTAGTCTGAGAGGTTGATGGCTGAAGCGTCTTGTTGCAGCACTTTGGGTTTGTTTGACTTGAATATGAGCTTGTAAAGGTAAAAGTGAATCTGTCTGGTGACCTGAAAATATTCTGCTGCCCTGTTTAGGTACTTGCTAACCAGGTTTGTTTAAAGGAACCGTCAAAGGATGAAAAACAAAACGTCGCACATTTAAATTAGAACATTTTATGGTGAAAATTATTTGTTGCATTGGCTCATTGTTGCTCTGTGCACAGTTGTTGTCAAAATAGCCAAATATCTTCACATAACCCCAGTTCATAAATGCCTACAGCTACATTTGATGCCTGGGTGGTTGAATTTTTCATGTGTGCTTTGACTGCAGGTTTGTGGTCTATTTCATTGGGTTACATTGCATTCATTTGTTTCCACAAATGCAGCAGTTCAAGTGTGCTACGTTGAAGTTGAATTGGCGTGATAGCCACTTATATAAAATATTTTTTAATATCTTCCAGTGAGAAATAAGATTTTCTGCAGAAAAACATTTTATTTAACAAAAGAACCCAGTGTTAAGACCTGGTGAATATCCATGACACTGTTGAGACAGATTTAATTGATTGAAATAAGTGTTTTAATTTTGTGGTAAATTTCTCCCAGTCAATAGGATCCTCCTATTGAGGTTCACTGTATACAAAGCTACAGTGGTGATCCTCATATCTGCACCACATAATAACCATCTATGCATTAGTTGATGCGTTTCAGTGGCAGGAAGGTGCTTGAAGTCACACTTCTAGTCATCTGTGTCAAGTTAGCATTTGTCAGGTAAAGAACAATCTCTGCCCATCTTTTTACTACAGAGATGGTTGGATGATTGGATACACAGCTCAGCCCTGCTTGACATTGTGCATCCAGCTGGGGACTAAGTAGAAAGAAACAGATATACTGTATAGTTAACACTGCGATTTGTGACAGGATAGTCAGCAGCAGTTTGCATTATTGCATGTTGGATTTTGTTTCTGGTACAAAAACATCTCTAAAAGTCTGTAGCAGCTCATTGAGATGCTTATGTTTGTATGTAATTAAAATAATCTCAACACAATCACGTGTCTCACATCAGTGGACACACAGATTGTGCAAATATACGTGTCCTCTGGTCATCTAATGTGTATATTTCAGTGAATTGCATTGAAGTAAAGCACCAAGGATCCCTGCTGTCCCTGCCTCCAGTCAGTCAGAGATCATAAGTCAGAACTGGAAATATCACACAATATGTCTTATAATCTAATGGAGCTGGGTCCTCACAAACCTGTTGGGTGTTGGTGATGTGTGTGTTCCTTTGTGTGTGATAAAGAAAGAAAGATGTGAACGATGTCTACTGTTTTCCTTCTTACCTGTAATGAAATAGATAATGGATATTCTAGTGTACAATGGCTTTATTCTATAATAAATTCTTCACATCTTTCAATATTGATAGTGGTTCAGTATCAAAATTATCAAAATGTGACTGATGTTCTTGGAGATGAACATAGAAAACAATGTTTTGCTTTTTTACTTTACTCACTGTCAGTCTCACTGTCTGATAAGACATGTATTGTTTTAAAAGTGGAATTTTCTTAAAATAGTGTGACCAACCTTTACAGGGAAAAATCTATGTCTATCTATATCTATTTAAGATTTTTTTTTTCTCTTGTATTTCCAAGGATAAATGGCCCAATTAAGGTAATGCATATGTAACAGATACTGTTATGACACCAGTTTTGTTTAATATTGTAAAAATACTCAACTGTTTATATGTCACAGTTAATAATGAAGACCAAAGCTTTCCAGACTCTCCTCAGTTTGCAGCAATGTTCACAAATCTGTGCCTAATGCTGAGAGCTCATTATTTTCAGTTTCAAATCTCGTTTACTGTAAACTGTGGCATTCTCTTTCAGCAGGAGACTGAACCACTTTTTCATGTGTGGGATGATAAAATGCACTCCTTTCAATGACAGTTGCTAGAAAATCACATAGGCGAGCCTTTCTAAGGTTCTGCTCATGCCCTAGATCAGCAGCCTGTTTCTCATCAGGCATTTATCAGTGACTTAGTCTTAAAACATAATGGCAGTTTTGCTCATAGTTGAGCTTTTTTCCAGGTACTGCAAATTTTTGAAAAATTGGTAGCTGGAGACCTTCCTTCTGGTCTGGTCATTGTTAAGACAAATGGGCGATAGCATTTTGTACCTATAGGCATTTCTTAGGGCAACAGTCTTTGACACAATTAACTTTTTCCTGAACACCAACCTCTGATTTTAAGCACTGGTCTGCAAAAGGTTGCAGGACCAGCAGAACAAATTTCCTCAAATGCTGACAATAGGAAGTGCACATGGAGGCTGTATATTATACTCGTAGTAGCTGCTAAAGGTTAGGCCAAAGTGACACCAGCATTTCCAAAAGTAAAATTAAAGCAGTTAATTCCAGTGGAAGGATTTGCAGATGGACAGAAGTAAATCTATGCAAATAATTAATGTCCAGTTCCACTTAAATGAATGGAACACTGAATAGAATATAGGATGTTGGTCACTAGCAGACTGACTTGTATTGAACTGAAGTATCCAGTAATGGAGGAAGCTACTGGAACTTATCAGTGCAATTATACCACTTACAAACATTTTTACAGACAGTTATGATATAGGAGTTATTGAGAGAGCTATGTGAATTTGACAGCAGTGGAACTAACAGTTAGCAAGCTTGACAGTTACTTGGCATTTTCTTTCGTACAATAGCTCTTAAATTAAATACAGTCCTGAGAACAAAATTGAAGGACTGAGAATATGGCCCATAATAGCTCTGAGAGCTATTTAAAGTGACCAGCACTTCATTATTCTGACCTGTCTAGCATCTTAGTGGTTAACTCATCTTATACAGTTGTTCACCAAATAGCCCTTACACTAAGCCTCTAGATTGTCATTATCAAAGAGACTTGATAAAGTCTATAGTTTCTTTAAAGTAATTGATCACGACATGGAGCTTATGCAGCTGTTGCTCTTAACGGTAAAAAATATTCATGTGTGGCCCAGACCAGTTGTACCTGTCACAAACAGACAAATTGCCTTTCTCCACAGGGTTAAGACAGGCTCATTTGACGCTGGTGTAGATTTAATTCATATGCAATTACGCTTATACAACAAACGTGCTTAAATTTATGCTTAAATTAATATTGTCTTCTTTAGATTACTGTGCAGCAGCTTTTACATTTCTGTAGTTAAGTAAAGTAGGATTGTTGTCACCCTTGTCTTGTTGCATCAGCGTTTTAATTCATGTCTCTGTCCAGAATCATCCTCTGTCCCAACACCTGCCAGTGTAACATCACCTACTGTCCTGGAATATCTCAGTGACTGTGGTCATGTTGACCACATCACATATTTGTGAAAAGCGCAGATGTAACCTTTTTGAGTCTTACACAGTGACTAGATGACACTTAAGTTTGTTGCTTATTAGTTTGCAGATTTCTGACAGCAGATCCGCTGTGTGAAGTTCTTTGTGCTCTTGTGTGACAGTTTTATGAAATGTCTCCACAAATGAAGCAGAACAGATAACTTATATGGTGATTTCTTGTGGACATGCGGCTCCTCATGAACAGGTGGCACTAATCAGAGCAAAACAAGCGATTTATGACAAGTCTGTTCCCTGGAAAGAGTTTGAATAATCTGACATATCTGTCAAATCTGTATGGTAAAAGAAACAAAACAAAACCAAAAAAAAAAAAAAAAAATCAGGCACAAACATAGAAAATAATATGATAATATTCTTGTATGAGGCCTGTTGTGAGTCACTGTATAGGATTTCAAATATTAATTTAAATATATTAAGAGATATTGTGTTAAAAATGATTATGGACGTATGATTAGGCCAATATGAAAAACCATTTTAGGAAGAATTAAACACATTTTAGCTAAAGTACACTTCAAAAGTAAAGTTGTTGGGCAAGAAGACAATATTTCTGTGATAGGTTTTAATTAAATTCTGATGGCAGTCCCAGCTGGTGTAGAAGTATCTGCAACGTAATATCTGGAGGCTAGTAAACAGAGAGAAGAAGACCACAACAATTGTGGGAAGAAACACAATTTCTACCTCTACCTGTATATTGTCTTTCACACACAGTGAAACTTGAAAAACATCTAACTTTGAGAAGCCCTCTGCACACCTGTTAAATAAACAACTTGTTTGAGGTCCAACACAGGATTTAATTTGTTGTTGTTTTTTTATTTCAAAATCATAAAATGTAATGTAATCAACGGAGTGTTGCAGCAATTTCACCTTGAGCTAAACTGTCGCAGACACTTTGAGGTTTCTGTTATCCTTTCTGAAAACCAGGAAATCCCCACACACTTCACTGATACACAGACTAGAACAGCAAGGAGTGCTGACGAAAAGAAAGCGTGAAAGGAGGACAGATGGGATGTTTACGTGAGTTAATGACTAAAAAATGAGAGCCAAGCTGGAGACAAGTGTCAAACAGACGGTTTGCCCTCCACAAACAGCACCGCCATGAACAACAGTGATATACTTATTAATGAAATATGAAGAAATGGGATACAAAGAAAATTCATCAAAAGATAAACAAAGAGTTTATATTTTTGTGTTGGAAAGCTTTAAGTTCCACTGAGGATATGTTGGATGATTTTTGAAGTTTTTTATCCTGCTCATTCTCAGAGGGATATTTGCATTTGTGTTTATTTTAATTTTGTGTAGAAATTGTCTACATCCAGATAAGGTTATTGCAACAATCAATTTTATCAACATTCATCCTGATTATAAATTCGTTATGGTCAACTTGTACACATTGTGGCCACAAAGTGTGACTAGAAAGTGATGTCTGACACACATCTGCTCATTGCTTCAGTGGGCATTAGATCTGTGTCTGGATATATGGCGGAGGTGACAGCTTACTGATGGTCTCTAGTAGCCAGCCATCGCATTCAGTGTTAGGCTGACAGCTCGGGCTGAGAGATGTGACTGATGGTTCTCTGCTCGTTTCAATCAAACCAAATATGACCTTTTACCCCTTCTGTTCTATAAAATGTGCTTTAAAACCTCATTTTGCACATTTTGAGTCATTGCAATTTTACCGAGATCGTCTAGATAAAAAATAGCAGTTTTGTCCTCTGGAAGCATATATCCTGGAATATGCAAATTATTTTAAGTATCTTTTTTTATATTAAAAATTTCACTATACCACATAATCAGTAGCATCTTACAAACATTTTCATTCTGCAACAGAAGTGGGCATCTCTCTTTGCAGTTTTCTTCTCCACACTGAACCATGACATACTTCTGCTGCCAAGTGAAATAAAAACCCTAAGCAACTGAATAATAAACACGTCATGAAGTGTAACTGATGCGCATCAGCTCGGAGTGAACTTTTAATCTGTGCAGATATGTAGCTGGCTAATGCGACACTGGAAGAGCATTGCAAAGAAGCACTGTCCACTGGACATGGAGGGAACCACCAAACCCTTTTAGGCATGCATTCACAGAGGTTCAGATTAAATGTGTTTTTGTGCTGCTTCCACATCACTTGCTACACACACACATGCAGCATAAAATTGTATGCCTGAGGTAAAAGAAGTCATCGAATTTAATGTAACACAACACAATGAAAATAAGGCTAATTCTACTTTATAATTCAGTGAATAGTCGCATTTTGCAGCTATGGAGCTTGAAAAACCCTGATATTTTACCATCTTGAAAAATAATACAAAATGGAAGCAGCTATCTGCAGTCCTCTCAAGTAACAAAGTGTGTGACATAGTGGCAGGCTAATGCAATTAAGTAGACCTCTTCTCTCTCTTCTGTGGCCCTGGCAGATTACAGTGGTCACTTATTGACTAGAGCAGCACTTTGGCTCTGAGGTTCACCACTGTAGGTCATTATGTTCTCTGCAATTAGAAACATAAAGTGGGGGCCCATTATGAAACCCTCCATCATGTCGTTATGTGCGACCATAAAGTGCAAACTGATTAAACTTCAGTCTTTGAGGTCTGGCTTTTTAAACCCAGACCTCATAATAAATTGTTGGACCAAAAAAGAAACTGAACAGTCAAACTCAAGATCTGCTTTTCCGTCTCATTAACTAAACCATGTAGACTGACCATGCTGCAACTGATCCACCAAGTAATGCAAGCTAAAGGCAACAATAGCTGATTTTATTACAGTTATTATTCATTAACTCAATGTAAAATTTCAGCCATTTTGATTTGTATGACACCATTAAATGGGTGTCATAAGTTGTAATGCAGCCAAGATTATGCTTCATTAGAGGCAAACAGCAGGTGGGTGAATTATGAAATCCAGGATAACTTAGTCTTATCAGCACATCCTGGTTGAATCAGTTGCATGTTTGCCAAGCCAGGATAAGAAGGTGTGGCTAGAGACATATGAAGAAGTGAAACATATATGTAAAAAGGGGAATATGGCCACTTTAATAAAACAAAGAGTAAAAGTCTGCCAGACAATAGTGATTAACTAAAACTAGTTAAAAAATTACCAACAATATTATATTAATACATTTTTAATAACAAATAAGATGAGAGATATAATCCTGCATTAATATTGTTTGTTCTGAAATTATTTGACTCAGTGCGCAGTGAAAATATAAGCAAAATAAAATAAAAAAATAAAAGCAAAGAAATAGTTTGTATTCCTCCGTTTCACTCCACCTGAGGTCACACATGATCTGTGAAGCTCAGTTTGTTGGGTGTTAAAAGGGGTTGAGATGGTTGCTGAGGAGGATTACAGCTGTGTTCGCTCAGATAAGGCAATGGCAATAAGAGGCTCTCTCCACTCCAGCAGCATGAAATGACAGTGGTCCTTGTTGGGATACAATGCAGGTGCCTGTGTAATTCCTCTACACCCCGAACAAATTACTGCCAGATGTCAGGGCTCACCCTAACTCTCACACACTATAGGAAAAACCAAATTACATACAGTACCACTCATCACGGTTTCATTTCCAGAAGTAAAAAGCTTGAGAGATTCCTTGATGTCCGTGTTTCGCTTTGTATAGGCCCGAGCAGCATTGCAATTAAATGTTTACCTTACTGACATTTTGCTGCCTTCGCCGTACCAGCAACCCCTATTCAGTTTATTTAAATATAACTTAGTACTGATGGCTGTATCTGACACAGAGAGAGGTGATAGAAGTGGTGTGTTTACCACAAGCGGCCTCCAGGTGTCAAAACTGCTTTAAGGGTCACGTAATTCCACAAATCCCATGCAGAGTGACCTCCAGATAACTGAGGCATTTTTGTCTCTCCACGTTAGTGAGATGACCAGTTGTCCTTCTCCGTGCAACAATAAATTGTAATGATATCATAGTGTGCTCAAGAAAAAAGTCCAGAAAATAGCTGAACCACATTTTGTAAGAACAGTCTGAGCTTCAAAAGGTTTTGTCCAAGGATACTTTGGACAGTACTGGGGCACCACTTCATACAAAGTATGCTTTTGAACAGAGGAAACTTTGACTAAGTCTCCTCTAAGGAAGTCTTCTCACATTAATCGCAGTCTGCAGTTCACAGCTAGTGCCAGACTTGTTAAAAACTAAATACCTTTTGGACATAAAGGTTTAGACATTTGTTTCCACTGTCTTATTATTTCACAATTTTCATGGATTCTTAGAAATAAAGCCTTTCTAGTAAACTTCATTTTTGCAAAAGACCCTTTCTGTTGGTACGATTTATTGATTTGAAACATTTACTCTTAATGTCGGTGCTTAAACATTAGGCGCTGAGATATACTACACAGATTATCATTATAGCAGGCTGTGCACAAAATGTCAAACTTCAAACTCTAATAGTAGTCTGAGTAATATTTGTTACAAGGTATGTGAGTCCATTAGATCCTCTTCCAGTCCTTTAGTTAAGTCTAACCTCTTGTCTTAATTCAATCAATGTCCTGGCAGGAATTTGTCTTCTCCTAAAAAGACAGATCATGTTATTTGCTGAAATCATGTAATCATGTTAATGGGATGAGACTGTTAGTCCCAACCAGACACTCAGAATGAAAAAATATATCCAGACAAGACCGATCAGGCTGCAGACCTTTGTAAGATATAAGATGTTTAAATTTGTCTAGTTGAATTCATTTATATAAATACAAAAATTATAGCTTGCTTAATATTTATGTTATACCCTCTGAAAAAAGCCAGCTTTTACTTAAACTCATTTGACATGTACCACTTTTCTGTAGGTGACAGAGAACATGGCAGCTTTTAAACAATAAAAAACTTTAGATGACATAAGCCATTTGCATGTTTAGTAGATAGTAAAATTCAGTTAAAGTCCTTGTTCGGTCAATTCAAGGTAAGCCAGCTAATATTTCAGTGCTCCAGTCTTTCTGACGCCAGATTTAAAAGTCACATTGACCCTGGCTTAAAAATGTAGACATAAGAGTCAAGAAGAATAACTGTGACATTTTATTATGACTCTTTGGAGGACACTTCTGGTTTCATATTCAAAAGCCATGATTGTAGTATGGTTTTGTACCTGGTGATGCGGACTGTTAGTCATTCATGGCCATGCTTTGTTCATAGTTATTACAGGCCACACACTAGGCTCAAAGCTTCCCAACCATCCATAACAGGACTAGAGACATCTCTTTATCATGTTGAACAGACACTGTGAGTCAGAAGATAAGACAAGACAGAAGGAACACAAATTGTTTCCTCAAAAAGTAATGCATATACTCGCTTTTCAATAAATACATTGTATGATAAATGTGTCACGGAGTTGTCATTTATAATTCTTCAAACACATTTGAAATATGTTTAGTCTTTGAAGTGTTTGTAGTATAGGACATATCACATCAACAAAAAACCTGGAAAGATTTGCTTCTGTCTTATACAGACGAGTAATTAAATCCACCTGATAGGAAGACATGGAGAAAGCACAACACTGTATGTCAAACAGGATTAGTGTGTAGTCTGTCTGGACTGTTTTTTTTTTCTTAACAGGCTAAAGGATTACCATAGCCATATGCCTTTGTTCTTTGAAAGAACTGCTAGACATGCAATGCGTGTCCAGTACCCCAAGTGGCTCTTGTGAATAAGACATTACCCTGGAAAAAGTACACAAAGCAAATGGAGCAGTGCCGAGTTGTCTCTTGGACTCAAGTCTCTGAGGAAATCTCACGGAGCCAGTGTCTCTCTTGTCTGTGAGTTTTTCAAATGAGAAAGGAAAGATGAGGACTTTTCTACTCTCTAGCTTTGTTCCTTCACAGACTAGTTTACCCAGACATAATCATTTATTTGAGAATGACAATATCAATACACTTAGAGTGCAGTTAGTCTCCTTTTATGTTTTAGTCATTTACTGTAATGCTCAACCATGACATTGTTTATCTGGCATCATACACAAGGACATATGAAAACATAAAGTACAGCTTTTCTAAAAATTAATATACTAGATATTCAGCCATGCAGCTCTGTTGGTAAAGCAGTTGTCTATGGATTAGTGGTTTCACCCCCGGTTCCCCCTGGCCACATGTCAAAGTGTCCTTGCACAAGATACTGAAACCCCACAGTAGTGCTGTCATCTATGTATTATATCAAATGAGTTTCATCAGAAAATGGCATTTTCCCGTGGAACTGTACTTGTTCAGATTGGTTTGTCTGAAGAAGATTATCAAAACTCTCTTAAAAGAGCCTAATGTGAAATGTTTTGTCAACTCCTGTCATCCAAGAATGAACATTTCATATATGTTGTTGCCCAAAGATTCAGTTCAAATTTCCAGAGTTTTCAGCTGAAGAACAGCTCCTGATTAGTCCTAATTGGATTTACTGTAACTTTAAGTATTTTCTGGGGTTTACTATCATTACATCGCATTTTCTGACACCTGTATTTTTCTACTGTAGTAAAAACTTCAAAAGACACTTTTAGGTGATTAGGAATTTGTATTATAAATGACTTCTCTGAGACTTGCAAGTGTCACTATTGTAAGGAGACAAAAAACCATAGTGTATCATCGTCTTAGAAAACTGACACATCCTTCCAAAAAAGCTATAACTTATATTTTGCATAAAGGTTTTGACCAAATGTGGTTTAATTCCTGCAAACTTTATACTAGAGGGAATGTGTTAACTGTTCAATATTTAATGTTTACATTAGGTATCAATATTTAATGAATTGCACTTGCATTTTAGTTACCTCAGAGTAAAACACCACCTATTAACATTACAGAGCTGTTGGCACTTGGTACCTAGTTAGAGTGATTTATATTTACATACGCTTTATGATATGGCCATTAAATTATTAGAGAAATTAATGCCTTGTATTTTTGAGGTAAGATAATCCCTACATTTGGGTTTTGAGGGCAGGAAAAATGTTCATATTAAAGATCCCTTTATTAATAATTTTCATAGCAGAAACTTTCATTACATATCTGGTAGTGGACCCTAAGATACCAGAAGAATAAAACAAAACCTAAAATTCCAGTCTCATCAAAAGGTAAAAACTAACTTCCACTGTTGGAAATAGTGAAATTCTACATTAGCAATAAGAGTGAAACGAGAAACCAGCATTTCATGACTGTTAAGCTCCCTCCTTTATGAGCATGACTCAGAATATCCCTGGTAGACCTAACAAAGCCATAGTGGCTTTGTCATGACGCGGTTGGTTCCAGACAGAGGTTTGGTCAAGCAAAACAGGCCAGCAGCTATGCCTACAACTTTATTCTACCAGACGGTCACGTCCAAAATATCGGTCACGTAGCGTGCAGCGAGTGTCTTTGTCTGGGTGGATTTATTGTGTTTTTGTGGGAGCCATTTTCTGTATGCCAGTCCGCTTTACCTCCTGCTCCTGGGCAGAAACCTCACTTCACTATACAGATTGACAACAAAACCTCAGTAGCTTTTACTTTTTTTGGGTTTAGGCACAGGTGGACCATAACTGGGGGGGGCAAGCACACACTGACTCACTCGCTGAACCACAGCTTTCTCAGGTCTCTCTTATTATGCATTAACTACTGCTGTTGCTGTGGTTCCTGAGGCGAAATAAAAAAGCAACCAAATATTTCTTCCTCCATACACAAGAGTGGTTCACACTTAAAAGCCACGAGGACGCAGTCAGACAAAAGTGAGAACTACAGTAATCTATGGCTAACAAAATATACTACATGGGGTAAAGACCATTGCATAAGCATCTTACAGCAGTTAGGAAATGGCTAATAGAAGAAAAACGATTACAGTAGCTGAAAATGAGCTGAGAGTAACAAGAAAACAAGTATAAACTATGGAAGAATGTGATTTATTTTGACACTGATGGGAACTGACATCTCTATCCATATTCACATAGGTGCACATAGCGATTGGAAGATATTAATCATCACAACCAAGCAGCCAATAACATGTTCACTTTTGCACTATACACTACTTCAGTAATAATCTAGCTGCAGAAATGTTCCGTTCAAGCAAAGCAAAGCAGGTGTGGTACAGTGTACAGATTGCAGAGCATGTTCATGATTTGTGATACTGCACTGTATAATTAATTTTACTTAACAGATTTTCCTGTGGCCTTCGAAACTGGAGAAGGGATGTGAAGAGTGAGGGGGGACGTGGAACATGTGACGGCACACACAGCCCTGCTTTTATGTGCTGAAAACGCATATGTGCACATACTCTGCAGTTCTTCATTATATCATGCAATTTGCATGCATGCATTTCATTACCTTGACTCCAGTACATAGAGAGTATGAGAGAGACAAACATCCTGCTTTGATCATGGTGTCTATACCCTCTTGCATCTGAGCAGAGACGTTCAGCTTTCAGCAACGTTCATAACGACAGCATAAATCGAAGTGCAGCAGACGTCAGCTATGATAGCTTCAAGAAACCACAAGAAGTGATGAATGTGCAGATGATTAGAAAGATGTATATACAGCAAGAAGATACTGTATATTCTCGGTTCTGTTTGCATGAATATTGATGTGCTCCAGGAGAACAAAATTATCATTACTTTACCACTTTACAGTGCACAGAAGCATAGCAAAACAAACCTAAAGAGTATGTGAGGAGCTGTCTACTGTATGAAGATAAAGCTGCAGTCCATCTCAAGCCCGTAAGCAGACACATCAAAGCAATCTTTTGCACTCAGTATAGTCCCTTCTCTCTATCTGAATCCCTGCTAGCTGTGTTTCACAGAGACTGACAGGAGGCAATCCATGCTGATATCAGATCTTAGACGTGGAAAAGGTGACCTGAATACAGAAAAGCTTGCAAAGATAGAGGATGTGTAGGTCTGAAGAGGCTGAGTGCTAGATTTATCTTCCTTGGAGGGGAAAGGTCATTTCCTCAAGTTTATCACAGGGATTTGGACTGCCAGTATTAGAAACCAATTGTTTGTTTGATTTAGCTTTTGGACACGGCAACAAAAGGTAAATGGTTAACAATTTGTATGCAGTGTGTGAAAGAGGGCAATGACCTTGATTCAGTCACCATTGATTCAAATGTCACCTATGACTGCAGGTTTGAGCTGAGAACTTACATTTAATAATGTGTCTAAGAGTGTGCACTCAACAGGGACAAAAGAACTAAACACAAGAGGGATCCTTTGTGGGTTCTCACCAAGTACAGTGTCCGGTAAAGTCACAAAGGCCACAATAATTCCTTGTTCACATGGATTTTAGGGGACAGTTATTGTCTCCTGCTATCACTATACTAGTGTGTATCCAGGATTTTTTTTTAATTCAAATGATGGTAGGTTGTTATGGTAGATATAACTGAAAAACTGTTGACTGTGACAACTTATCCTTCTACTCTGATTCAGAACACCATTTTCGATCCATCAGTAGGTAGCACACAACTACCTACCTACGCAAGTGGCAATATCACATCAAATTACATGTTAATAGATAGGGCTGCATGATTTGGCAAAAAAGTCATATTGAGATTATTGCAAACAATATTGCCATCGCTATTCAATAAGCGATAGTGTGACATATAAATACACATATTGATATATCACTAACAGAGTGAATTCAAACTCAGGAATCAACTTGCGCTACTAAAGTCTGTTTATGTTTTGAAAAAAAAACCAGATTAAACCTTAATAATCATGTTAAAGTTAAGTTTACAGGGACAAACAACAGGGGATACAGTTGGTTGTTACGGCTCACTAATGCTTCATTCTGGCTGCTGCTCCCACACATACTGAACAGACAGTGAAGGAGTCACAGGCACAGCAGAGAGACATTCATATTCTCATGTTTTAGGGATCACCTCATATAAAGTAGTTAATGTCTGGTCATAAAGTCACTAGGTTGAGGGTTGTGGTTTTTTGGAGGAAAAGCAGCTAAATCTATTGACATTGAAGCTTTTTGTCAGCACTATACACTGGTAGGTCATATGGCCACATGCTTTACTGTACACAGAGACTGACGGATCATCTATTCAGTAGCGGTGCAGGCAACAAGCAAACTGCACACAAATAAAGACCAGGTTCTAGCGTTCACACAAGCATATTTATTTAATTAAATCACAGAATTTTGTGGTTATGTAACTACAGAGGCTGAGAGTTCGATTGCAACTGCAATTAGATTCATCATTCACTATTATTGATAGCTAAGATTATACCATTACAATCTCGGTATTACCACTGTTTGATAGTTTCTGTATAGTGTAATAACATAAGTGTACAGTTTAATTACATAGCTTTCAAGGACCTTTGATCTTAAACATGGTGGACATGTGTCTTTTAGAAACTGAAATTCAGTTCCTCATATTCCCAAATTGTAATGGTACATTTTCTGAGATTAACTTAGGCAAATATTTGCAAGATAATGTCCGTGGCCTGAACGATCCATTTTGCATCACATGTTGACAGCAAATTTACTTGAGGAAAAGACTTTTTTTCTTAATTTTTAATCACACTGTTTCAGAAGCCCAGCTGATGAAATAGTAAAATCACAAAGAGAAGGATATTATGTTCCACACAAATATGAATTTTAAGTCAGTAGATGAAAATGTATTGGAGAGATGAAGATTAGTTAAGGCTGCATGGGAAAAGCCTGGGGTGATAGTTGGAGCTCAGTGTCGTAGAATCAGGCTATGATGAACATAAATCTGTCATCAAGCTGCAGCTCATTGTGCTTTTGTCATTACTGTGGCATAAGCCTGGAAACATCATTTCTGCTGGGTACTCCAGAGATGTCTAGCTTCACTCCCACAAGATTAAAGATTGCATTACAAATTAATACGCATGAGCGATGGCACAGAGTTGCAGTTTACTCTGGTTTAACATGGATTAATCTAAATCATTAAACCCCAGGGTTTGCAGTAAGACAGCTAAATATACTTTAACTAGTAGCATTGGATCATGGCAGAAACAGATCAAATATAACACTGAGGAAAATAGAAATAATTCAAAGCTAGGGCTTTTTCTGGGAGAAAGTCAGAAAATGGCAATAAGCCGTATCCATAGTCGTAATTTATACTGCACTAAATCCTCCAAATACCTTTGTTTTTCTTTTCTTTCAGCTCTATAATAATTATCTAAATTTAGGTGTTAAGGTTGTCAAAGCAATGTAAATTACACGTATACTTATTAAGTGCCATATACACCTTTCAACCTTTCTGATGTTGTCTGAAAATCCCATGAAAGCACCAAATCCAACAACAAATCGATTCTTTTAGTATTCCCTTCAGTACCACTGTCCAATATAGACTTCCTCTCAACCATAGACGTCCATTGTTGTTCAGAAACTAGAGACACATCATTGACATCTTCCTTCATTACAAAAACAACATGGGTACTGCTTCATGGGAATTTCATGGACTTCATTGATAAAAGCAAAAACAAAAGAATGTGTCTTATAAAAACAACCAGTAGACCATGGTTTTATTTAATAATTGACATTATATCAGCAACTAATGACGTCAAAAAGGAGCAAGCCTTTTGCTCATCAACCTCGTCTTGCATAATGACAGATATACCCTACAGATAGGGGTCATAAAAAATGAACTGTCCGCAAATCCAGGAATAATTTCACATCCCCCTGTCTTCTATTTTGTCTATAGAATATGCATGCATGCACTGTAGGTTTCTCCCATGGCATCCTGAATCCATCAGAAAAAAAAATCCCAGCAATCTGCCTTGCAAATAGGATCTGCACATACTTTTTCATTTCACTGCTCTCCTAATAAACTCTGGCTTAATGACAGTGTGTGTCGTAAATTCTTCATTTTGACCTCTCTGGGTTGCTTTAGTTTGGTTTCCAACGGTAAACGTTTTACATTTATATAACGCTTTCCTATATTATCGGTACCCAAAGCACTTTACAGTGTTGCCACTGGAAGTAATTTGGTCTTCTGTGTTTTTCCCAAGGACTCTTCAAAATATGGAAGGGAGGAGCCAGGAAGAAAACAACTCCTTCCTGGCAGATGACCACTTTAGATATTTCTGGTTTACAAGTTGACAACAGATTCAGAGAATCTTTGAGATGAAAATCATTCAGCTGCAGGAAGCTATGTCTCTGTTTCCAAATGTAGAGGTGTCACTGTGCAAGAGTGGCAGTGGTCATGTCATTGAAGATAAATGTGGAAGGGTAAATTGAAGTGTGCTCCAAATCCCATTCCCCATTGTGTCTATTGATCAAAAAGGCGATAGCAGTAGCTGCAGGCTATTATATAGAATAGTGTGAAGACAAGGTCTACACAGGTCATTAAAGACAAAAAATGACATGACTAAATAACCAAACAGCATGCTGTGGTAGGTTATTCAGGGTATGTTTTGATGAAAGTACTGGCATGAGTCAAAACATAAGGCTTTGTGGGTCTGATTAAAAGTTGTGTTGACTGTCCAAAAGCCCTGCATTCAATCTGAAAGTGAGAGCCCTTCCATGAGAGCAATACCTAAGGCTCAAGTGGATGTCAAGGGCAATTTGACAAGTAGGAAATTAGAGCAATGTGTTTCAACAGGCGGGGAGAGCAGTTTTGTTCTCTTTCCCATTATGCTAATGGCACTAAAAACTTGGTATGTTCATGCATGGATGTCTAATGGCCCTGACATCCCCCGGTGCCTCCTCGTAGGAAGCCAGGGAGCAGCCATACTGTGAAATGATGTGCTTTTCTGATAACCAGCTTCCTAATGAAAAAGCAATTAACAGAGTATGTTTGTACTCCACAGGCAGAATCCTATCCCATCTAATTAGATGTAATTCCGATCAGTTACTTTCAAATATGAGGCCGAATGTGGTTGAGGCTACACAGAAAAATATATTGACAAAAATGCTTCTTGTTGTGACTGAGTGGAATCCAATTAACCAGTGTTGTGCATTTAATGTTTATATCTTCATGTTTTTCAAAAAGAAAGCATTTAACTTCTGTAGTATACTTAAACTGTGTAAACTACATATACTACATTAAGACAACAAGACAACAGTGAACACTGCAGATGTAATTAAATGCTGGTCCCTTTTCTGACCTTGCCTCCCTACCCCCTCTCTCTAGTCTATTCGTGTCTTTATATATTTGAGCCTTATGTGCTGTATCCAGGATGACAGCTATAGCTTATTTTTTTCACTGTGTATTTTCATTGGAACTAAATGATTCACTAAGCTGGAAATAGTTTCGACTTCCCCAGTTCTGCTGTAGTTAAATGCTATAGTTAAATTTGGTTAGGTTTAGCTTTGGGTTCAAATATGTATTTAGTTAATATAAAAACATTGTGGTTTTGGTTTAAATGAGTGTTTCAGATTTTTCAGATTAAAAATAACAATAACAAGAAAAACTGTTGGTTGGACCAAATAGTGGTTTATCCTTTTAAAGTCCAATGTTATATTGACCTATCGATCCACCTGACAGCTTCCTTTGTGGACCTCGATGTTCTATAACCTGACTCCCTCCTTTGTGCACTTCATAATCATTAGAGACACTAGAAATGTTTTTAATATCCATAAGAACATCACCCGATGGTAGCAGGCTTCTCATGAAATAGCCCGTTGCCCATAGCTGGCATAACAGGTGTTCATTGTCATGGAAACCCAGTTACCCAGTCACAACTATGCAACTGTCATAGTTAGCTTTAAACACAAAAACCTATAATTAGATTTAGTAAGATTGTAGTTGGGTTAAAAGTATTTGTTGTAATAGTTGTGGAAAAAACACAAGAACTTTCTATTTTGCTTGTTATAATTACTATGGGTGCGAGAAATTCCAAAAAATAATACTTTTGTGTTATTCATGATAAACATTAAAGCATTATATAAATAAAAGACATTAAAGGTCTTATAGTAAACCCATTTTGGGGGATGAAACACAAGTGTCTGGCATCACCACAATATGTCTGTAGATTTTAATGCTGGAAAAACTGCAGATCCTTGTTTATGACCTGGCTGATGGGTCATAAGGATGGGGTACAGAGTCTGTCTACAAATGCCAAGAACACTGAAAACATAGCATATGAATGTAGTATTCAACCTCACTGGTTTCATTTAGAAACATAACAGCTTTTCCTTGACCCCTCTGCTCACAGAGCGCACAGACACAGCAGCAGGATAATAGACAACAACAGGGTAACATAACCACGCCATGCTGATCATACATAACCATGCAATTTTAGCATAATCCAGCCTAATAAACCCGTAAAAATTGCTCTTGAAAGTTTCACACCATGTCTTTAGTCAACTTTAGACTGTTCTGCTGTGAAACTACCTGACAGTTTCTCCTGCTTCCACAAACCTTTCGTCACTCACATGTGCATGCATACACACAGGTCCCACGTAACCCAGTAAAAAACAAGACAAAACACCTTAAAATGGTAACACTTAAAGCTTCAAACTTTGAACTACACCCAGGTTTAGGTCATAGACAGTCAGAATCAATCCAACTTTGAGCTCCAGTCTTGAAGTGAATCCAGCAGCACCATACATGTCAGAATGGGGTAAAACCCAGACTGGATCATTCTGGGGCTGGATTCTACCCAACAGGAAAAAGTAAAATAAATAAATAAATAAAAGCAAGGGATGTACTTCTAACCTGTTTGGTGTGTGTCTACATACCCCCAAGAGCCATATAAATAGGTGAACTTTATGTTTTTGCCTGGAAATAAGATTTTGCTAAACATAGGCACAGTACAGTATGTTTTGCCCAACCTTGCTCAGCTTTTCTAAGTGAAAAATAGGAAGCTATAAAAGCAAAACTACAAATGTAAGTTATTGTGTGGACACTTATTGAGATTTTTATCTAAAAGCCAGGTTGGTTGAAGCGGTAATCAGAAGCTGAGTAGCTCTTTTACATACAGTGACTTCCCATGGTTTAATTGCTGACAACACAGTCTTGAGTCATAACGTTATCATAACTGTCCACCGTCTTACGTTTATGTGAATATTTATGTTTAAGTCTTTATGTTGTGCATCGCTATATTGACAGGATCCGCTGTGATTTTGGTGTCTTTTCAGTTTTCACTTTCAAGTTTCCAGAAGTAAAATTTAAAACATTCATAAGAGCACAGAAAATGTACAGTAATACTGAAGGCATACTAAGTAGTGAATAATCTCTGATTTGTCTTAATCATCTTCATTTTTCTAAAAAGCTCTTTTTCGAGTACTTTAAACTGTGTTTTACAATTATATTTCAACTTTGATTCAACTTTGCTTCAAAAGCTAAATAAAAACCTTTGTTAACAAGAAAGTGATGACCAATCTTATGGAAGGAAAGACAGAGTTATCACGTATTCTCGACAGCAGTACGGGTGCTCAAATGAAAGGGATGTAGGGGGAAGCAAAAGGTCAGGCTCATTAAATGTCAGCAAAGAGCATTTTAATAATTGAATCATTCACACAAGGAACCACATGATTTATTTTTGAGTAGTTGTGAGGAGCCATTTGCAGTTCCCCTTGTAGTTTTACAATTAATAGAAAATATGGATGTAATTTTAAGAGTGACTGTTGTGCAGGCTAATAATATCCAATAAGTAAATTTTTAACCAGCTGCACTGTTAAGTTTTTCAACTTTTAAACATAAAAGTGTTTGTAAACAATCCAAAAAACAAATTTTTGCCAAAATTTGCTGAGGAAATGTACAGTATGTGTAATGGTTAATGGCTTTGACTTTGGAGCACTGGCTTGTGGATGTGAAATGAACTTTGTTGTTTTGGTGGGACCAAGTGCCCTGACTGATGTAAACGCTTTATGATTTCTGCACCAGAAATATTAAATGGCTCATTTTCAGCAGGCATACTGTATGTAAGCCATACCAACACAGTCTGAATAAATACTTTGCTAACCCTATTATTTGTCATATAATGTTAATGCTTAATGGGAAACCCAGGCTTGTGGCCTAACAGGATTCTATTGATATTCTGTTGTTTTGTATTGGTCAGTAAAACAAGCACAACCTGTGCACTTGTGTTTGTTTGTAACTGAGGGTGTGTGAGACAGAAGGATGAAAGGGGTACGGCTTCACTGAGAGCAACAATAGACAGTGGACCAGTGGAGCCTGAGGCAGTGGAGTGGAGTCAGGGGACCAGTAAGAGTTGAGCTTTATAATGTAACAAAGACTGAGATATGTGCACAGCTCCACTGGGAAATTCAACAAAGGTGGTGGGTGTTTGTATTATTTTTAGCCACTCTAGTTGAGAGACTCAAGAGAGAGACTATAGGATTGTTTGCAATGAAATTTGGATGTTACCATAATGACTGTTTGTATGTTGGCATGATATCATGATATTACAACATCTAACAAAGGTTTAAGAGAAGAGTTGGCCTAGCTATGAAAAAAACTATGCAGTAAAATAAAAAATATTCAATGAAAGTATACAAACCAGAGAACTGAGACACTAAAGTATTAATATTAAGTTACAAACAATGACTTCCCATGGCATCAAATTATGACTTGTGGTTTTGTGAGTTCTTTGGTAAGAGGATTAGGGCCATCATGAGAAGATATTGAACTACTTTAATCTCAGGATTTTTAAATTCTGATATTTAACTAAAAATTCAGAGAAAAAAGTCAAACTCAAAATATTTTTACATGTCGGCTCCAGTCCTCTTTCATATGTCTCATACTTAAGCTAAAAATAGACATAGTGGCTCTGTGACAACATGACACCAGTGTCATCTGACTCACATCAGAACGCCCACATGCATTGTTTCCAATGTAAGCTCTAACACCGGTGGCAAATTGATGCGTGTCAGTGCAAGTTGACGCATAAGGATAAGCCTATGTCCTATTTTCCCTGACATTGACACACATCAAAACAGCATTCACTCTGTGGATTGATACGTCCAGGCCACCATACCTTCACTACTTCTCTAAGTTACGAGATCTGTTTGTGTCATTTTGCAGCGGTTCTAATGAGATTTGGCAAAGAGAAAGTCATTGTTGACACAGAGAAAATCCCAGAGCTACCACAACCTGACCAGCTGATAAAGATAACATATTCAAAATAGTGACTACAGATGTGTTATTTGCTTGAAATAAGTCAACACAGACATAATCACAACAATATTCATGCCGCAGATCTGGAGTTGTTAATGATAAGAGAAGGTAGGGTTGATGCATAATTGCAATATAATTGGCTCTTAAAATTACTTTCAGACCAATCCTGACTCTGTGCAGGCCAGGGACAATTAATAATAGTGAATAATTAATGAAGTTACCATTGTTGTGGCACATGCAGAAATGGGCACAGAGGCTCTAACTATGGAGATGTTCATATGGATCATTTTACTGAGTGATGGCTGCATCATGAACTCATGGGAAACAATTCTACAAACAGCTGAAAGCAAAACTGGACTTGAACTTAATGATGTTTTGGTAAAACCAGGATTGCACGTGGAATGAGGCGACATTACAGGTGAGTCTCATTTATCTAGTATGCTGCAGCCCACGTTGTAATCACAGTAAATGTAGCAGTTCGTCATAGATGTGAAAACGTAGAACAAAGTGACTGAGGAAAAGCTCAATGTGCCATGCAAACTTCTGGTTTATGGAGCAATATTGGTTGATGTTCAGATGTTGCTGCCTGTGTGCAGAGAAAATCTGTTTAAGCCCTACGTTTTTTCATGAAGGAGTAGCTCTTATTTTGCATGAGATTTCTTGATGTACAGTGAGATCAGGTTTCACCTCACCTGCGATAATGGTAAAATCAGACTGTAGAAATGAGCTTCCTAAAGTTGGGAATACTTTTAGAAGTACTGACAATGATAAAAATATACTGAAATCATCGAACATGCTCAGCAGATGTTTCCCTTTGCGTAATATCATATTACAAATCCAGTAATTTAACAGCTCCCAGGTTGTGTTATAGATGCAAAACACTGCAGCAAGGCTGGTGTGTGTTGGCCTTTAGGGTTAAGCACAAGCATATCAAAGGTAGGTGAAAAGATAAACTACATACTTCCAAATCTTTGTTACAACATATAATATCTCACATTTTTTGAACTTCTGTCTGCTATGCCATAGCAGCTGTGGGATAGTCCACATGTTGTTGACTCAACACAATCCAACCACCTCACCCTGCTCCCTATGCAGATTTATTATAGCATGTCATTGCTCTAGGTGTCAAACATTGATATGATTTATTATTGTGGTCAAGCAACATTCCTGTAATAAAGCAATAGGGTCCAAAAGATTAGAGGAGTTCAGTACATACATGTTTACATAAACAAATCTTTACTATTACATGTCATCGTAGTGAACTGAATCATGGAACTAATCAGTAGTTGTCAGCGGGAGAGCTCTCCGCAATGATTAGTTGTCAGCTCAATGTGAGTCAGCATGCTCCTTTGTTGTTAAAAGCTCTGAACCATGCAGCAGCATGAACAGCATGCAACAATGATGTAATCTTTATCACAAAGCAGACATATGCTCCAAAACATATCTTAATGTGGAGGGGAAATGCTGGCAACAGGCTGTTTAGTATTTTACCATATTTACTTAAGATAGTACTTTCTAAAGGTTTTTGAGTGAGGCTTAATCTTTGAAACAGTCAGAGAAGACCAGTTATTTCTGCCTGACTGACTGAGTGCGGCGAAGCAAGGAGAGGGAGGGCTGAGCATGGCGGAGCAGACTGACTTTGCATCTGACACTGCCACTAGCCTGATTCCCAAAAGTTGCATGTTGCTGGTTTAAGGAAAAGTGGACAAACTACAGAGTTCTGAATGAAACAGGAACAGTAAGGCCCAGTAAAGTAAGTCATAATTTAGCTAGAAGGAAAACATAGCCCAAAGGTGATTTAACTGATGGCTAGAAAATGTTCATTTGTACATTGCTTATTGATAATAAAGGCTATCCAAGTTAAATCTAAACTAATTGCATTAAAAAATACTATTTCTTAAACAGGACACAGCGGTTAAATAGTACATTGTTGTATACATTTGGTGTGATTTATATTCTAACTTACTTTTGTATTAGGTAGGCACTAGTGAGGTATGTATAAATTGCAATTATATGCAATGCAATAGTTTGTAAATAATGAAAGGGGATTGAGTCATTTGATGAAATTCAGAGGGGGTCTTGCCTCTTAACTACCTCTTAACATTGTGTGGTTAGAATATTTGATAGTTTAGACATCCCCTTTGAAGCACCAAGGGTTTGGGGTTCAGTGTCAGTGTCCAGGGACACTTAGATGTGTGGCCAGGAGACATGGCAACTGGGAGTTAAACCACCAACCTTGGGTTAGTCGAAAACTGCCCTGCCAACTGAGTCATGGTCAGAGATTGGTTCTTGCAAAGATGTGCACTCTCCTTTAACACCTCTCCAGAGGCGCATTAGAGTTCGCCCAACCGCCTGTGTAAAAGACCCAGCATCGGATGTTTGGCTGTTTCACTTCTCTGGATAATATTTCTGGGACTTCAAGAGTCTCTGTGTAAAAAGGACTTATGTGGGGAGCAAACAAGCAAAGGCCAAGAAGTAAATTCCCCAAAGGTATTGTTGGTTGCACTGTATATTCTGTGAATAAAAAATGTTATGCAGAGTAAAGGGAAGTACAGCGAAGTGGATGTCCTCATCCATATACTGACAGCAACAAAGCTGATCATATCATATTGCATTAGCCATTTCCCTAAGGCTAGTAGAGTATGTTTTGCAGTTGGGCCTTGAGACCTATTTGGGCATTATGTAACAGTAACATACAGTAGCATATTAAACAATAGCAACAATGGCATTGTTATATAACACGGTGTAATAGCAAATTTTCGTTTCTTTGTTTACTATACTTCTTATTGCATGCATGAATAAGTGGACATTTCAGGTTCAGGACAGCTTTACTCATGAAGTCCGAAAAATATAATTCACAAATTCCCTGATCCTGTAGCCCCCTGTCAATGTGGTTTATGTGACTCTAAATACTGCTAAGAGGCTGAAGATTGGTGGCTCAGTATCTTGCTCTGCACACACTCATGAGAATAGAGGGCATCAGCAAAGCAGTGCTTTAGAGGAGATTGAACCCGCAATGCAAAGTTTTAGATCATGACAGATAGTGAACTGTTGGTGCAATCAGCTATGCCACAGCATAAAATCGAATCCATTATGAACCACGGCTTCCCTGTCTTAAAGAATGTTTTCCTTGTTTCCTTATATCTTCACTTTCTTGTCTTTTTTGCCTCAGTCTCTCTTCTCTTTACTTTCTCTGGCCTGTTGGTTATTCTTGTCATTGGCTGCCTGTGCCTCACTGGATCTTGTATCAACTCCTTCCTCTCCCCAGCGTGACACTCATAGCATTGCAATTGAGCCATCAATCTGTCAAGCCTTACTCCTGTTAAGCCACGAACAGCAGGAAGCACAGGAGAGGGACAAGTTTACCTCTTTGTTTCTGTTTTGCTTCTCTGTAGTTAGCACCTAACATCCACAATAAGTCTCAGACATGATGTGAAATAGGGAAGCTTTTAGTTGCCAGCTGAGGCAAGCTATTCAGTCATCATTTTTCACCCTCATTTCCTCATCTGCCGCTGGGATTTTTGCTGATGACTGACTTGCTGATAGCAGTTGGCTTCTCATTCTGTTGGATTCTCATTATCTTTCCACCACTCCCACTGCTACTTTTCATGCATACTGTACAGACACTCCTCCTCCTCTGGTGTTTCTGAAAATTCCTTTTTTTTTCTCCTCCTTTCTCTTTGTATGTGATACTCCTCTTTCTTCCTCTCCCTGGGTAATATCAGACCGAGCTCCTGTAAGGAGGAGATAAAGCCCCCCAGCAGGGCAGGACCACAGCTATCGCCTTCTGACTTCCTGGACAAGCTCATGGGGAGAACGTCAGGATATGATGCCCGCATCAGACCCAACTTCAAAGGTATAGTATACGCCAAACCATCACAGTAGCCTTCAAGGAAATCCAGTAGAAAGCACAAGGTCTAGAAAAAAAACAAAGGCTCTGTGCTGTGAAAGCTTCAGCTATCTACACTTGTGTATGTACTGTATGCTGCTCTGTCAGTCAGACATTTTGGATGAGCTTGTCCTTGTCAAAGGTTTAGGCATCAAAAGTTGTCAAATGGTTTGGTACCAATTGAAAAGGGATTTGACATGTGTGGGTCTTCATCAAAGTGAAATAATAATAAAAACGGATATTTTATTAATCCCCTTGGAGAAATTGTTGTTTGGACAGCTGCATGCATAAAGCAGCACTACTACAGGGCTTTGGTCCAAGGACACCTTAGCATGCAGCCACAGAAAGACCAGGATTCAAACCTGCCAACCCCGGGTTAAAAGACACCCACCCTACCAATTGAGCTACATGGCAGCCCATGAAATAAGAAATAAAAATGTGTGTTGGCAAATGATGATAGTGTATAGAGTGTCATAGCTCTTATCTTGGTTCCAGTAGGTAATATTATCATTATTATGATCCACAATAAAGAGAAGCAGCAGATCCTCTCATTTGATAAGCTAGAACCTTGATAAATTGTATCTATGCAGTATATAAACATTAAAAACAACATTCCAGAACAATGTGTGGAAAACAAACTACATATGTCATTAATAAACATTTAGAAGTTTTGTTTGGTAAAACACCTTAACAATTGATCTACCATGAGTCTGATCATGTTTGTCACTAGATTTAGGCTTATTTGAGGCAAAGTAGCAGCATATAAAAATATAGGGTTGCACTCTGATGATTTTAATCAGAGACTGAGACAGACAGAGACATCTGTATGCACTTTTTGGTTTCATTTTTACCAATCCCAAAATGATATATTTTTCCATACATGTTTTTCTTCTTTTTGACTTTTATTTGGTTAAATTTAATTTGTTGTAAATGCTTTGACAAGCCTGAAGAGAAGGAGGATTTTTCCTGGTACCTTTAAAGAACAGGCTCTTCAACAGTAGGAGCTATGACTTGCACTGTGTATTTTCAGTTAGACTCACCTATTTAATGAGAAATAGGAACCTGTTGTTAACTTTAAAAAGCCACGTGAGGTCTGCTGTGCAGTGATAGAGATTTTTAATGTAGGATGGTCTAAACACTATATAAAGATATATAAATAAAGTCTGTTGTGTTCTGTCCTCAGGTCCACCTGTGAACGTCACCTGCAATATTTTTATCAACAGCTTTGGGTCAATCACAGAAACAACCATGGTAAGAAGACACCTTGGATATTTTAAATGTTGCACATGTTATAAATGATTAAAATAAAACAATTAAATCGAAAAATAAAACTATTCTAATTATTTTGTTTTGTGATTATGGGTTGTACTGTTCTAGCTGTATCTCTCCTATGGTTTGTGCATACTCCATCCTCTTCCCTTCCTACAAACTTCTTTGCTAATCCATTCAGTACTGAAGCCATTCCCTCATTTCTGTGTTTCCTGGAGCATAAAAGTGCAACCTTCAGAGACCAGTGGGTCACTGACATACTGATAATGAACTGTCCACTCTGCAATTAAAATGAAAAATTGAGAAAATGAATGAAAAGGGGGAAGGTAGAGAGGACAAGGGGTTCAGGGAAAATGGCTACCCTCAAGTCTGCATTTACAGTCTTACGGCTGCTGGCTCAGCACAATACAGAACTTTTTAAGGCCCAGTGGGTGAGACCTCTAGTTAGTTTAGGCAAGAGAATAGAAACTTGCATTGCGTCATTATACCAACTAATAAAACTTGTTTTTATCTGATAAATGAAATGAACAACAAGGAAAACAACAATCTACAATACCCACAACTGAAGTCTGAATTAATTGCTCATATTAGAAATCTATTTGGCTATCTGGCTGAAGGCAGGAATGATTGTGTCCAGTACTTTTCAGTCTGACATGCATTGCCAACCCTCAGCTCACCAGCAGCACATGGCTGCAAAGGGTCAGTTAGATGGGTTATTTATAGCGTTTATGTTTGGGTGTTAATATCAGCATTAAATGTTACTTTTTTTAGGTACATGGTTTATGTCCCAGTTTCCTATTCAAAATGAACCACTGTTTCAAGTCCTGAATGATCAGTGTTCACTATAACACATTATCATGCTGCTCAGCAAAAAATCTCCCTATAGTGGAATGTATCTTTTTAATAAATTTGGTTAGTCTATTTTCTTGTCATGTGAGATTATATCCTTGCATATCAATTATTACTTTTCATTTAGTTCAAATATTAAAACTTTAAAGTGATGCTCCAACTACATATGGTAATTAACAGTTTTATTGTAGTTTATTGCGTACTAAATTCATTTTACTTAGAATGAATTCAAATATTGACCAATACCAAACCAGCAAAATAATCCACTTCCAAGCTTTCTATCTGTTCCACAAACTCTACTGATGATATATTTTCCATTAACTTCCGTAATTTCCACAGGACTACAGACTCAATGTATTTCTACGGCAAAAGTGGAATGACCCTCGTCTTGCATACAGCGAATACCCAGATGACTCCCTTGATCTGGATCCATCCATGTTGGACTCTATCTGGAAACCTGATTTATTCTTTGCAAATGAGAAGGGAGCCAATTTCCATGAGGTCACCACTGATAACAAGCTGCTACGGATTTTCCAAGATGGCAGCGTTCTATACAGCATCAGGTACCTAAAGATAACGTTCCCGAAACTTAAGGATCAGAGCCAGTTTTGCTGTTATAGCCAGTCAGAGAATAACATTAGGAATTTAATCAGGGGCTCAATTTTAAAACTAAAAATTGTTATTGCAGAATTGTAAATTAAAAAATAATATAACCAGCAGTTTTCTTAAAAGTGCAGAAGATTGTTGTTGATCAGAATTTTAAGTATTTCTGCACTTTAAATTATTAATATGAACCAAAGCATGTGCATAATATGAATAAAAGCAGTTTGTGTTATGGCAGAACAGTCTATTTGGGTACATATCAGCCAAACAACTTGAAGAAAATAGCTGAAAACACCAGTACAACTCAGTATGACCCAGTCTAAGCAGACAGATGGCAAACAAATACCTCTCATACACAACCTCTTGACCACAATCGCAGCAGATTGCTGAACTGACTATCACATACCCCCCACTGCACCTTTCCACCCACTTAGTTGCATTAAAGGTCACCAAAATACTAAATGGGTGCCAGCACATAAAAAAGCACAGAAATGACAAGTGGCAAGTGCATGACAGAGTCTTTGAAGCCTAATTGTTTAATGCCAGTGAGAAATTTGTAGATGACATATCTCTTACATCCTTAATCAGTATATTGTTAAATTTAAACAGATTTGCCTTAAAAAAAAACTAGCAAAGGAAAAACCACCATGACAGATATGAAGTGTGTCCCAAAGGTACAGTATGAAAACATTTGCACATTACTAGGATGAAAACAAGTTAATACACTGTTCTGGATTCTAAGTTGTCATTTTGTTTATGAATACACACTAATTCCAACCTTTCTTGGGTGTTTTTTGTTAAATAAAGTAGAATAATGTGCATTTAACATTATAACAATGAAACAAAATATGGTCATTTTCCAATGTGTGGTAAGGCTATATTTATACATTTTACCATAAGGTTATATTTCCTCTGTTGTACTCAGAATATTGCAAATACACATGTGTCATCTAGTTTAGTAATCAGTCAGCTTGTGTTCTCACACATATAGTGGTAATATAGTGGTAATGCTAGATGAGCAAATAAAGGGGGTATTTTAAGTTTGTTTTTTATCTGGTGAAAAATATGGTATCATCAAAACACAGTAGCAAATGGGTGCTTGTGTATGTACTGCTGGCAGCTCTTGTATTGCCTCTGGGCAATGCATTACAGCCGGTAATTACACAGCTTTCCTCCAGACAGACTCTCTCTCTCTCTCTTCTGAGGTTTCTTAAAGGCTTAATGCATCAATATCACAACAAATAACAGTAGAGATGCTTAAACCAGTTACTTTGCTAGTAAGAAAAGGAGAGTAGTTGAAAACATGTTTTCCAATCTGCTGTTTTTAAAGGAAATGTGTTAAGTTTTTATTCCTTTATTCCTCCTTTATTTCATGCCTTGGCACTGATTTATTTCACTGTTAATCTATAATTTCTCTTGGTGTTTGGTGTCTTAAGCCTTATTGTGCCTTTTGACATCCCCTGTGGCTCTTTTCCTTTCTTCCAATCTGTTTTTCTATCTCAGGCTGACTCTTACCCTGTCCTGCCCTATGGACTTGAAGAATTTCCCAATGGACATTCAGACCTGTACCATGCAGCTTGAAAGCTGTGAGTCTTCTGTTCATCTGCTTCTTTTTTCACTTTTCTGTTTTTATCTCCTGTCAGTTCTCCATTTTCAACCTATCTTGCAATGCGTCTAACATTGTGATATCGCAAGCAGTACAAACATGGCTATAAAATAGTCATGTTATTGAAATTATATTCACATATTCCAAATAGACTGGATTCAGTTTTTTTCTGATTGCATCCCATGTGCTAAATCTATTAATGTTACTAATCTATTAATCTATTAATGTTGTATGAATCTCACCATAAGGCTAGTTAATCATTCATGTATTGTGGTGTGATGGGAAGTGGGTTAAGAGTACAATTTACCATTTGCTAAACACGTCACATAAGCACTATTGCTCAACCATACCTTAGTTACCACAACTGAGCCTGTTTTTTGTCTTAATATAGA